>JARQOD010004780.1:0-52376 GCA_033576555.1 Oophaga sylvatica
GGATCCGGCGGAAAAGCGCCGGATCGTGCCTGACGCCAAAAACTGGATGTGTGAAAGAGGCCTAAGCAACACACTAACAAATCTATAAGGTGTAATTATATAAATCAATAATAAACCAAAAAATATTGGCAAACAATTCAGCATATGCATGGTGCAATTAACAAGTGCCTACCATATGTAACACGATGCTGACAATTCAACCAATGTATAGTACAAATACCAACCATATGTGACACAATGCTGATGCTACAATGCTAACCATATGTGACACAATGCTAAAGGTACTGCCACACTAAACAATCCCGCTAGCGATCACGATAACGACGCATACTAATGCGATCGCTAGCGGGATTGTTTATATATCGCTGAGTGCGGCTTAACTTAGCGATATCGTTAAGGACGCTATCGCGGTTAGCGATCTCCTTAACGACTTTAGCGGTACAAAAGTACCGCTAAATCGCTAAGAAAAGGTGCCACACTCAGCGATAATACTTACCCAGCGGGAGCGCCGACGATAAAATAGGGTCCGAAACGATTCCAGCGACGAGCGAGATCACAGCAGGATCTCAGCAGGGAGCTCGTCGCTGACAGATGCCGCACACAACAACATCGCTAACGGGATCGCTAAATAGTGAAGTTTTTTAGCGATCCCGTTAGCGATGTTGTTTAGTGTGGCATACCCTTAATACTGCTGCCCCCAATACACAAAGGTTGTGCGATTGTGAAATGAGAACACCGTGGTGCACACAAGCTATAGTACTTAGCAAGACTATATACCTGGGAACCCGATGACAATGTGTAAATCCTCAAACGCGCCCCGACGCGCATTTCGGAATTAGCTTCCTTGTTAATTGCACCATGCATATGCTGAATTATTAGCCAATATTTTTTGTTTTATTATTGATTTATATAATTACACCTTATAGGTTTGGTAGTGTGTTGCTTAGTGGTTTTTTGCATTGTATTTATTTGCATCATTAATGCATACTTTTGCATTAGATCTATTCATTTTTTCACACAGCACATTGTCATTATATTATTTTTCGGTATACACACTGGTGCATTTGTATTTTTTTGTATGTGAATATTGCTTTATTGCGGTGATATTAATTTTATTAATATTTTTTTTGCAGTGTTTTGTGTATTTCACATTTTTTCCTGTTATTTAATTTATATATATATATATTATATATATATATATATATATATATATATATATATATATATATATATATTCTTGCACTGTTTTGTGTATGGCACAAAAAATATTTTTTTGTTAATATTTTTTTATACATATATACATTATTTTGCACTGGCATAGTGGTTTTATTGCTCCAAGGCTGCATATGGGACCCTTATTATGATTAATTGAACATTTCTGTGTTACCTATTTATATTTAATCACCTGGTCATTCATATAAGAACCCTAGCATATTAGGCTATTTTTGTGTGTTTTCCCTCATTTTATATATACCTTTTATATATACATATTAAGGTGTTTTATCTTTTCTAATTATATCTGTGCATTAGAGCTTATTTTCTTAAATAAAGTATTGTATCATTAAACTCCATTGCCTTCTGGTATCCTTTGATTCCTGCCTATTGGTGCTTGGTTCTCCCCTTTTCCATTTCCTATGCACCTGGGTGTTTTTATTACATTTTTAAGATGTTAGGGCCAATTTTCCCTAATAATACTTTTACAGTTCCTCCCCTCAGAGAGTCTGGGATGCAGTTATTGACAGCTCCAATCTGGTATAGGGTCGTGTTGAAGCTGTCAGTGTGTTGATTGACATCTCGGCTGTCCAATCTGAGACAGTTATGAGCTGGCTTTCTCCAGGTGTTCATTATCCCAGGTGATTTCCAGGATATGTAACGGAGCTGTTTCTGCCAGACCTCTGCCAGGCGTACATTCAGCTACAGGGTGGTTTGTTCCTATGTGCCTTGCATTTTGTTTATGATCTTTCGTTGCCTGACCTTGGACCTCGTTCTGACCATCCGTCTGTTTAACCCCTTCTGCTCTGATCCGCTGTCCTCCTGGTATTCTGACCTTGGAACGTTAATTGACTATGCATTTTTCTCTACCTTCTGTTTATGACATACCCTCCAGACCTTGGACTCCTTGATTATCCTGACTCACAGCTTGGCTATGAGAAGTGACTCAGCGTCACAAATGCTAAGACAAGTTAAATATGAGAATAGTTCATTTTATAACATTGCACAAGTGAAGATCAATGTGTCATACCTAATTTATTTAATAGAACTAACACATACACATTGTCTCCATAATACACACAACACTGACACTGCCACATCAAGGAGGAAAAGTATACTTTTATATATGTTATTATGGCACTTTATGTAAATTGCATCCAGAAAGATCTTACTTATATTTAAGAATGACTTAGCAACTCTGCATTTTCTCTCCTTTTATCATGTGTATCTATTGTCTTTTTTTGAATCAATAAAGTTGTCAGTTCTTTTAGATTGGGCATTCGCTTCCTTTCATTTTTTTTTTATTATGAGAAAGTGTCTATATTTACTGGCATAAGGCCATAATATTGAGATTTCAGTTTTCAGCTCTAGCCTTGAGTGAAAAACTGGTTTGCTTTGTTTTTAGATTGTATGTTTTGTTTTATATTACTTTATGCTATTGCATAGCCCTCTTCAGGTCCACTCTAGAATGGAACTAAACCTTGACCGATTTGACAATGATGACCTATGGAAACCCTCTTAAAGCTGAGCTTAGCAATCCATGTATAAATAAAAGGCAATGTGAGTCAATGCTGCCCTCTGACCTTCTGTATCTAGAATTCAACAGGAATGGGAGCAAAGTTCACTGAGTAATGTGATACATAGAACATGCCCTGTACTTAAGAGAAAAGTGTTTAAGGTGACAAGTAGTGACAAGTATTTAATATGCAAATTGCCTCTTCAAAAAAAGGACTTGTACTCTATAGCTCCACCTATTGGAAGTAGCGATCCTACAAGTCACAATCAACCCTTTAACGAGTCTTGTAATATGACTTGGGACAAAAGCCAAATCAGTATCTCCATTTGCAGACACGGTGTTTCGGACTATTGGTCCTCGTCAGTGCAAAGTAGGAGAGATCTGATTTGGCTGGGTGAGAGGCTCTGGACTAGGGTCTAAGGGGTAAGGTTTCTCCTTGTGGAGAATGACATACCAGCTCTGGCGTGTCGAGGTAAGGAGGCTTATTCGCCGTGCAATGCTCCTCTGGGAAATGTAATATGCAAATTGCCTCTTCAAAAAAAGGACTTGTACTCTACTATAGCGCCACCTATTGGAAGTAGCGATCCTACAAGTCACAATGAACCCTTTAACGAGTCTTGTAATATGACTTAGGATAAAAGCCAAATCAGTATCTCCATTTGCAGACACGGTGTTTCGGACTATTGGTCCTCGTCAGTGCAAAGTAGGAGAGATCTGATTTGGCTGGGTTATCCTAAGTCATATTACAAGACTCGTTAAAGGGTTGATTGTGACTTGTAGGATCGCTACTTCCAATAGGTGGCGCTATAAAGTGCAAGTCCTCTTTTTTTTGAAGAAGCAATTTGCATATTAAATTTCCCAGAGGAGCATTGCACGGCAAATAAGCCTCCTTACCTCGACACGCCAGAGCTGGTATGTCACTCTCCACAAGGAGAAACCTTACCCCTTAGACCCTAGTCCAGAGCCTCTCACCTAGCCAAATCAGATCTCTCCTACTTTGCACTGACGAGGACCAACAGTCCGAAACACCGTGTCTGCAAATGGAGATACTGATTTGGCTTTTATTCTAAGTCATATTACAAGACTCGTTAAAGGGTTGATTGTGACTTGTAGGATCACTACTTCCAATAGGTGGCGCTATAGAGTACAAGTCCTCTTTTTTTTGAAGAGGCAATTTGCATATTAAATTTCCCAGAGGATCATTGCATGGCGAATAAGCCTCCTTACCTCGACATGCCAGAGCTGGTATGTCACTCTCCACAAGGAGAAACCTTACCCCTTAGACCCTAGATTCCTAGGATACGAATTCATAAGCCGCATCTGTAGTCCTTGACTGCTGAATGTGTGCCCTGAAAGCTGTCTCCTGCTTGTTGGAATCTCAGAAGCCTCTTATAATTTGTAGGCCCAGCTTGATGTCATCATTGTAATGTAAAATAATAAAGCCATACTCTGAAATGTCAAAAATAGCAACTATGGAAAATAAGAACTGCATTACTGCCATAGAATATAGGTAAATGCTACTTTAAGTACATATGAAATATTGGAAAAATAGAGCTGCAATATTGCTGCAAGAATATTACAGAAAAAATGAAATAAGGTACTTCGCACATAAATTGTCCAATTCATGGGAGCCCAACAGATGTACCTCATTGTTGGGACACTAACCTGATAAGTCACATCTCTTGGGCTGAAAAGCCCACAATTTATAGGGTAGGAAGGTTCCAGCTAATTAAAACTGCTTTAGATGGCAGGCATGCAGTGCGTGATGGGGAACCCATCTAGCTGGCATGGATCACTGACTTGACACTTGGACCAATGTAAAGTGAATCGATTTGCTCATCGTTATTGACTAGAGTTGAGCGAAACAGGTCATTCATTTTCAAAAATCGACGATTTTCGGCAAGGTCGGGTTTCATGAAACGAAACCCGACCGTGGCGTGCAGCCGGCCGAATGCTCGGTGACCAATTTGGCAAAAAAGTGGGGCAGGTTTCGCCGCTTCAAATTCCCCGCCCAAAGCCGCGTCATTGGCTGAGCCGCCCGCCGGCTTGTAACATACAAGAGAAAAAGAGACATAACACCACCAGGGACCATGAGAATATTTATAATAATATAAATGTTTATTGAACACCTGAAAAAAATCACACCAAAACAATTAAAAACCAATTGAAAACAGAGCAGAAAAAGCCCCATGATAGGGAATAGGTCCCCTGAACCCAAATATATAGTACAATTCACAAACATGTCCTGGCTAAGAAATACATAACCCTCCCTCATAACTAGTGTTGAGCGATACGATACCGCAAGTATCGGGTATCGGCCGATATTAGCTCTATCGGCCTTTCGATACTTAGTTTAGATATTTTCCATATATCGAATACCGGAATCGGAAGTTCCCATAATTCTTTGAGAGGCAATGTGATTTTAGTCAGCCAATGAGGAATCCTAAGAAGTGTGGGCACATCCTGTACTGCTGCGGTCATGTTAACCATTGGCATGGCTGTGATTGGATGCTGAAATGATGTCAGAATGCACTATAAAAGGCATCGCGGCCATTTTAGCGTCACTGTGCTGTGAATTCAGTAAGAGACAGAACGCTACTGTGCTGACTCTGAGGGACAGTTAGAGATTGCGATTTAGTGTATTGTGCTGTAGGCAGGCTAGCACCAATCGCTGTGTAAAGCTTCCTTTTGCCTGCAGTGTTGTTTTAACAGCTCTGCAAGGTGTGTGTGAGTGCAGGTGACGCTGCAGTTTGCTCTGCATGCAACGCTGTCTGTAGGCATCTGCACGTGTCACTCACAGACTCTTTTTTTTTTCTTCAGTGTAATTCTGCAGCTCCATGCAATTTAACTATTAGTGTGACGCGCTTCCATCCGTATCCAATACATTGGTTGCAAACACTATAGAAGTAGACAAAGGAGTAGCCTTTCACAGATTGTGAACAGTTGTGTTTCAGTGTTCACTTCAGTCTGTGTTTTTTATTTTTTGAGTGCACATCACGCTCCAGTTACTTGTTCAAGCACTGCTGCTTGTACTCTGCTGAGTGTGTCTCAGTGCCTCATCCTTTTCATTTATCTCCAATTGGTTCTGCTCCATTCCATTTAAAATATAATCTATTAGTGTGACGCGCTTCCATCTGTATCCAATACATTGGTTGCAAACACTATAGAAGTAGACAAAGGAGTAGCCTTTCACAGATTGTGAACAGTTGTGTTTCAGTGTTCACTTCAGTCTGTGTTTTTTATTTTTTGAGTGCACATCACGCTCCAGTTACTTGTTCAAGCACTGCTGCTTGTACTCTGCTGAGCGTGTCTCAGTGCCTCATCCTTTTCATTTATCTCCAATTGGTTCTGCTCCATTCCATTTAAAATATAATCTATTAGTGTGACGCGCTTCCATCCGTATCCAATACATTGGTTGCAAACACTATAGAAGTAGACAAAGGAGTAGCCTTTCACAGATTGTGAACAGTTGTGTTTCAGTGTTCACTTCAGTCTCTGCGTAATAACCACACTTAGGCCTTATAACTTTTCTGACTTTCTTTATCAATCTACCAAGATGAAGAAGTCAGTGAGTAAGGCACGTGGTCGTGGCCGTGGAGTTTCAGCAGGGAGAGGACGTGGGGATTCTGTGGCTGCTGCCGCCCTCAGTGACACAGCATCCACCAGTTTTACCCATGAGCGTTCCTTTATGCGCACTTTGGTAGGAGCTCGGCGTGCCCCCCTGCTGCGGGAAGAACAAATTGAAGCCGTTGTTGGTTGGATGGCAGCCAATGCATCGACTTCAATTCCTTCCATCTCCTCTCAGGAACACAACACTGTTGAGCAACCATCTGTCTGTTCACCGCCTGTCAAATTGCCCAGGCAGTCAGAGAGTTCTGTACAGGAGCCAGCTGAGTCTCTGCTTCTGTTCTCAGAATCTGTTGGCTCGCAAACACGGGCACAGGCAAGCAGCATTCTGCAATTTGAAGAAGAGGGAGTATGCAGTGATGCGCAACAGCTGTGTCTCTCTCAATCTGAAGAGGCGGGTGAGCCAGTGCCGATGGACAGCACACCGCAGAACGCATCTTATGATGATGATGAGACTCAGGTGCCAGGTTTTGTGGAGCATGGTGCTGCCCAGACCATCCAACAGCAGCAGGTGTTGGAAGAGGGTAGTGGAGATGATGAAGTCTGAGACCCAACATGGCGTGAGCAACAGGAAGGTGGTGGGAGCAGCTCTGAGGAAGAGATTGTCCCAACGGTACAAAGAGGAGGGAGAGGTAGGCTGCAGACTCGCTTGCCTGTAGCCTCCAGTTTGGCACCTGTTGGGAGCAGTTCTCTTAGAAATGTCAAAATTGGCGCTCCCATGACTTGCACTGCGTGGTCCTTTTTTGACAGACTTGTAGATGATATTTGCTATGTTCAATGCAAGCTGTGTAAGCAAAAAGTTAAAAGAGGTAAAAATATCAGTAACCTGAATACCATAAATATGTGGAAACATGTACGGACAAAGCACGTAGCTGAGTTACAAAGACACACTGGAGATGTAGGCCAACCTACAGCAGCACCTACATCTTCAGGTCGTGTTCGAGCCTCTACCTCCAGCTCACACACACCTGGTTCGGCTTCCTCACAGGATCTCCATGGAAGAACCTTGGTCACTGTTGTCCATAGACAAACTGTTATTCCACCCACAGCAGCAAGTTCACAGTCATCGTCACACTCCCAGAACAAAAAACAGCCATCGGTACCACAGGCATGGGATAAAAGACGGCCATACTCGGCAAACCATCCACGAGCACAGGCTCTGAATGCTGGCATTGCAAAACTCCTGTCTCTTGAAATGCTGTCATTCAGGCTGGTGGAGACTGACAGTTTCAGGAACTTTATGGCATTGGCAGTCCCACAATATAATGTGCCAAGCCGATTTTATTTCAGCAGGCAAGCTGTCCCTGCTCTGCAAAAACATGTCGAGGGAAACATTAAACATGCGCTACTAAACGCCGTCAGTAGCAGGGTCCACCTGACCACCAATGCGTGGACCAGTACCCATGGCCAGGGACGATACCTTTCCCTCACTGCCCATTGGGTCAATGTTGTGGAGCCGGGTACAGATCTTGCCAGTGGCGCTGTACGTGTTCTGCCAACTCCAAGGATTGCAGGAATCCAGTCTGTACACATTGATTCCTCCTCCTACTCCAGTTCCTCAGAATCATCGCTGCACGAGCCGTCACGGTATACCTCCACATGGACCCGTGAACGCTTACCTGTTGCGACCGATATGAGCACAGCCGTGGCCAAACGTCAACAGGCCGTCCTGAAATTAATTTCCATGGGGAATCGAAGCCACACAGCGCAGGAGCTCTGGGATGCCATCAAGCAGGAGAGCGACGTGTGGTTTTTGTCAGCTAATCTCCAGCCAGGCTTGGTAGTGTGTGACAATGGCCGAAATCTGGTGGCAGCTCTGGGCCTTGGCAACCTCACTCACATACCATGTCTGGCACATGTGCTCAACTTGGTCGTGCAGAGTTTTTTGAGGGACTATCTGGATCTTGATGCACTGCTGCACAAGGTCCGCCTAGAGTGCGCTCACTTGTGACGTTCCAGCATCGCCAGATCGCGCATTGCAGCTCTACAAGTCAGATTTCGCCTTCCTGAACATCGCATCATATGTGACGTACCCACCAGGTGGAATTCCACGTTACATATGTTGAAGCGGTTGTGTGAGCATCAGCCAGCAGTAATGGAGTATCAGCTGCAACAGGCGCAATCAACTCGCAATTTGCGCCGTTCACACTTCACCACTATTGAGTGGGCCTCTATGAAGGACATCTGCAACGTTTTGCGTGCGTTTGATGTCTCAACGCGGATGGCGAGTGCAGATGATGCACTAGTCAGCATGACTGTCCCCCTTATCTGCCTGCTTCAGAAATCACTGAAAGCACTAAAGGAAGAGGTTTTGGAAGAGGTGGAGGATGAGGAGTCACAAATTCAATTACCTTCAGGACAGTCAGCGCAACGTGGTTCCTCACAAAGGGCTGGGCAGGGCTCACTTTGTGAGGAGGGAGGAGGAGGAGGAGTCAATGGAGGAGGAAGAAATCCCTACAGAGGGAGGTACACAACGCTCTAGTCAGTATGTAGAGCGAGAGTGGGGTGATGCAGAGGAGGCAGAGATGACGTCTCTTCCAGAGGACAGCCTTTGTTGGCCAGTTGGGAGTCTGCAGCACATGGTTGATTTCATGCTTCAGTGCCTGAGAAACGACCGCCGCATCGCCCACATTCCCAGCACGTCAGATTATTGGGTGTACACCCTCCTAGACCCTCACTACCGGGACAACTTACAAACCCTCATCACACCGGTGAACCGGGACCGTAAAATGCAGGAGTACCAAGACACACTGGTGCAATCCATACTGTTGTACATTCCAGCCGAGAAAGCTGCTGCTGCTGCTACTGCTTTACAAAGCAGCTCTGTGCGTCGAGGCAGTGTAGACACCTCTACAACAAGAGGGAGCAGAAGCAGCGCCTCTGCACAGGGCAAGAACTGTATGTTACAAATGTGGCAAAGTTTTGTGACAGCGCCAGCAAGGTCTACACCATCCGAGACGGCTCCAGTCACCAGGAAGAACGTTTCCGTAAGATGGTGACAGACTACTTGGCTTTCCCTCTAAGTGTACTCCCAGATGCCTCTTCCCCTTTTAAATTTTGGGTCTCTAAGTTGGATACATGGCCAGAGCTTAGCCAGTATGCATTGGAGGTGCTGGCTTGCCCTGCTGCCAGTGTATTATCTGAGCGTGTCTTTAGTGCTGCAGGTGGTGTAGTAACAGACCGTCGCATGCGACTATCCTCAGAGAATGTAGACCGGCTTACTTTTCTGAAAATGAACAAGGCATGGATCTCACCTGAATTTGCCTGTCCGTTTTCAGATTAAATAACTGTTTGGCAACGTTTTCCATGTCTCCTGTTATGTTCATCTTTCTACCACCTGAACTCTACTCCCTGGGCTACAACACCGCCATTTGTTGCTCGTAAGTAATTGGCAGGGGTACTGACTCCTGGCCAGCCTGGTTACAGCACGACAGCTGTTTCCTGGCAGTGTGAACGTCAATTATCCTCCAATAAGTTGTGCTGTCGTGTTGCATTCGGGTTAGCCGACTCTATGGTGCCTGCAGTTTAGGTGATTCCTATGTGTGCTGTGGGATATGTAAATAAAGGCGGTTTCCATTGTGACAATAGGACAAGCACCCACTGTAGGACTGTGTGATTCGGTAACTGCGGACGGCTTGCGTCCTGTCAACTTACATTTTCATGGGTGCGTTCTTCTACCCGTCCGGGGTCCAGTACCGTCAACTGGTTCTCCCCAGTGCCTTTGGCCTAGGTGCCTCCATCTCCGTATCCGAGTTCCACCAACGTCTGCTGGTCCTTGGTAGTGCTTTGGAGCACAGGTACCTCCTGCTTAGTAACCGTGTCACAGTAACGTCAGCTGGTACTCGGTTGTGACATTGCCTCTTTTCCTTCTGCTACCCGTCCGGGGTCCAGTACCGTCAACTGGTTCTCCCCAGTGCCTTTGGCCTAGGTGCCTCCATCTCCGTATCCGAGTTCCACCAACGTCTGCTGGTCCTTGGTAGTGCTTTGGAGCACAGGTACCTCCTGCTTAGTAACCGTGTCACAGTAACGTCAGCTGGTACTCGGTTGTGACATTGCCTCTTTTCCTTCTGCTACCCGTTCGGGTTCCAGCACAGTCAGCTGGTCCTCGTTACTTCCATTGTCTCTTGCTCCATCTGATACCCGTCAGGGTTCCAGTAACGTCAGCTGTTTCTCGGAAATTAGACGACCTTAAAGACCACCCAGAAGAAGATGACGACAACAAGGACGACGAGCATGAAGCCAACCAGCCTGAACACCATCACAAAGAAAAAATAAAAGATTACCCAGAAGAAGATCACCAACAGGACAAAGAAGGTTAAGACAAACTACAAGATACAGAACAAGAGACAGAAGAACAATAAGCAGAAGATCAAAAAGCAGAAGAACATGAAGTATAAGACCAAAATGAAGAGCAAAATATATGCTCTAAATTCTAGGCAGAAGAAGACTAAGCAGTGTATGGGGGTGAGTCCGTTCCTCCTCGTGGTGCCCCTGGAAAATGCCTGCTGCTGCAGGCTAAACTGAACACGGACAAATACTGTTGTAATTTAAATCTTTTGTGACAGCAAGAACGGAAGGATGAACAATTCATACTTTTACAGATTACAAGTACAGGAATCTCTGTCACAAATAAGAATATGATGAAGAAGATGAAGAGGAAGAAGATGAAGAATTTGAATATGAAGAAGATTAATTAGTTTAATAATAACAATATGAGTAATGTAAACAAAAACATGAATAGCAAGAAGTTTAAGAAGAAGATTAAGAAGGTGAAGATGAAGAATAATTTGATGAGAAAGATGATGCTGCTGCTGAAGATTATGAAGGAGAAAGTGTGGCACTGGCAAAAGTTAAAAAGGTGAAGAGCATGGAAGTTGTGAAACATACAGGTCCTTCTCAAAAAATTAGCATATAGTGCTAAATTTCATTATTTTCCATAATGCAATGATTACAATTAAACTTTCATATATTTTAGATTCATTACACACCAACTGAAATTTGTCAGGTCTTTTATTGTTTTAATACTGATGATTTTTGCATACAACTCCTGATAACCCAAAAAACCTGTCTCAAAAAATTAGCATATCAAGAAAAGGTTCTCTAAACGACCTATTACCCTAATCTTCTGAATCAACTAATTAACTCTAAACACATGCAAAAGATTCCTGAGGCTTTTAAAAACTCCCTGCCTGGTTCATTACTCAAAACCCCCATCATGGGTAAGACTAGCGACCTGACTGATGTCAAGAAGGCCATCATTGACACCCTCAAGCAAGAGGGTAAGACCCAGAAAGAAATTTCTCAACAAATAGGCTGTTCCCAGAGTGCTGTATCAAGGCACCTCAATGTGAAGTCTGTTGGAAGGAAACAATGTGGCAGAAAACGCTGTACAACGAGAAGAGGTGACCGGACCCTGAGGAAGATTGTGGAGAAGGACCGATTCCAGACCTTGGGGGACCTGAGGAAGCAGTGGACTGAGTCTGGTGTAGAAACATCCAGAGCCACCGTGCACAGGCGTGTGCAGGAAATGGGCTACAGGTGCCGCATTCCCCAGGTAAAGCCACTTTTGAACCATAAACAGCGGCAGAAGCGCCTGACCTGGGCTACAGAGAAGCAGCACTGGACTGTTGCTAAGTGGTCCCAAGTACTTTTTTCTGATGAAAGCAAATTTTGCATGTCATTCGGAAATCAAGGTGCCAGAGTCTGGAGGAAGACTGGGGAGAAGGAAATGCCAAAATGCCTGAAGTCCAGTGTCAAGTACCCACAGTCAGTGATGGTGTGGGGTGCCATGTCAGCTGCTGGTGTTGGTCCACTGTGTTTCATCAAGGGCAGGGTCAATGCAGCTAGCTATCAGGAGATTTTGGAGCACTTCATGCTTCCATCAGCTGAAATGCTTTATGGAGATGAAGATTTCATTTTTCAGCACGACCTGGCACCTGCTCACAGTGCCAAAACCACTGGTAAATGGTTTACTGACCATGGTATTACTGTGCTCAATTGGCCTGCCAACTCTCCTGACCTGAACCCCATAGAGAATCTGTGGGATATTGTGAAGAGAAAGTTGAAAGACGCAAGACCCAACACTCTGGATGAGCTTAAGGCCGCTATCGAAGCATCCTGGGTCTCCATAACACCTCAGCAGTGTCACAGGCTGATTGCCTCCATGCCACGCCGCATTGAAGCAGTCATTTCTGCAAAAGGATTCCCGACCAAGTATTGAGTGCATAACTGAACTTTATTATTTGATGGTTTTTTTGTTTGTTTTTAAAAAACACTTTTATTTTATTGGATGGTTGAAATATGTTAATTTTTTGAGACAGATTTTTTGGGTTATCAGGAGTTGTATGCCAAAATCATCAGTATTAAAACAATAAAAGACCTGACAAATTTCAGTTGGTGTGTAATGATTCTAAAATATATGAAAGTTTAATTGTAATCATTACATTATGGAAAATAATGAAATTTAGCACTATATGCTAATTTTTTGAGAAGGACCTGTACATATTTGCCAAAATAGAAAAAAGGTTAACAACATTGTCAATTTGTTAGTCAATCCAAACGTATTTCCAAAAAAAAATATATTAATGCTATTCCAATGCATTGGGTTAAACATGTATGCCTTTATTGTCTCCTCAACCTCCCCCAATACATTCTACATTAGTCTTTGTTGTTTTCCTTCATGTACAATTAACCAACAAGGCAAGAATGTTTTTTTTTAATGTCGATATTTGGTTCCCATAGACTTACATTGGACTTCCGGTATCGGAATCGGATATCGACGATATTTAGTGATATCGGCGATACCATTCCGATCCGATATTTTTAGATATCGAGCAGTATCGCTCAACACTACTCATAACACAAATATAGTGCAGTGAGGAAAGTACATATATCAGATATAAACCAGCGTAGCTGGAGGAAAAATGCATAGACCAGATGAATATCTATAGATCACAGAGTCAGATATCACAAATTACATAAATGGATACAATACCTATGTGTCGACCCGCCACCACAATTGTGGATTACCAGGGCAATGGGGTACTCAGAGCCGAGCCCATGGAAGTCTATGGGGATTGTCACAGGTAGCGGTGGCTCGGTCTGTGGCCCTGGCGGTCTGGCGTATGTTGGGGGGAATATTTACAGGGGATAGATTTATATACAGTTCGTGACGCCACCTGTAGTCTTCTGGTAATTTGTACCAGCGCTGCTGCAGATCTCTGAGGGGATGGTGAGGCAGCTAGATGTCGGGTCCCCTACAGGTAGGACTCTTCCCTCAGGTCGGTAGTTAAAGCAGGGTTGTGCAGGCATGCAAATAAATAACTCAGTCTCACACCGTCAGCGTCTTTCCATACCTTTACTTGTAAGATGGTAAGGCAGGTCCCAGGGAGGCTGATGGGGTTGATGGAGGATGAGCTTTGAGGCAACGGCTAAGCAAGTTAGGGGCCTCCTTTACTGTCCAATGTTGATGAGTCCAACCAGCCTGAAGCGTAGTTCCCTCTATAACTCCAGCTATTCCAAAGCTGTTCTGCCCGGTCAGTTTTTGTGGTCGGAGCCTTCCTGTGAGAGAGCTGAGTTCCTATTCTTGCTGATCAGGCTCAAGGTTCTCACTCTCCCTGACCCCAGATACGTACTGACTCTTCAGGGATGCTTGCCACGACCTAAGGTCCGATAAGCCTCTGGTTTTCTTACCACTAAGCGTGAAGCTTTAGTGATCCTTCGGTCCCCAGTGACCGGTTACAATGTGCAGGTATCCTATACCTATGGCACTTCTCTGTTCTCTTCCACTTTGCCCTTCGATTTGCTCAACTCTTAATAGATATCTCAGTCCGTCCTCTAGTGGGGCACAGCTCTGACCAGGCTGAGGTGAACTGGCTCACCTTTACTGGACTCCACTTTCTGAACTGCACAAAGACTGCACTTCCTCACTCCTTCGAGTCACTGACTGAACACGTCTGCTCTGTCCAAGGACAGGAATCTGACTGCAAGATTCACTCCCCTCCACACCCCTGCTGGGTGTGTCCGAAGTGTACGTGATGTTATGAAGAGCCCTTAACTGTTACCTCTCCACTCATCCTCCTGGTATTGTGTACCAGGGCTACACATTCCCCCATGGTAAAAGACAGCACTCCCGGCTGTAAAATACAAAGAGACAATTTGTTTATGCATTAAACATCAACAATAAACATTAATTCGTCCCATCCGGGAGGTAAGGATGTCTTGAACGTTGCGAACCAAACATTATAGAAAAATACAAATATTAAATAACATTTTCATATAAATAGACAATATGCTTGTGAAGGACCCGCACCAAACCTTCAACGTGGGTCCTGGGTGGGCTGCAGGACATCCGAATGCAGACCTCACTCAGTGCCTCACCACACGGGTTTTATGTTCAGAGGTAAGTCAAGGCTTCGTGTGAAACCATTAAAAGGCACCTTAGTGCAACTATTTACAGGATACAGTTTTTGGGCTGGCTCAGTCCTCAGCCTCTGAGTCCATTATAAGACATAATAGGGAAAAACACATATATATTATATAGACTTTTTACAGTATTCACATTAATTCGTTATAATCACTGCTGATATCTAATGGGTAACTTCCCTTTTGTGATTCGCTCTGATCTACGTGGTGTAGCTTCAGGTATATTAAGTTGCGATCTGTCTGCACTGCGTAACGGCAAACTATAGAACTGCCTCAATCTTTCTATGGATCTGGCAAGCGTACTGATGGCTGGGCGGTGTGAGTCAGCTTCACCAGGGGATCCCATAGTATGGGGCGCTGCTTCAGATGATCCTTCTTGAGAGTCCATAGGTTGAGGTGTTGCTGGGATGGGTAACTCCTGAACGGGCTCGACTGGCACCACGGGCACAACTGGAGGTAGAACTTCCTCTTGTGGCTGATAAAACTGCAACACCGGAACTATTACAGCATCTCCCAGTCTAGGCCAATCCGCAGGAAAATCTCCCAGATCTGTGTGTATGACCTCTTCCTTTCTTTCTCCTTGATTGATGACAGGGTTCTTTTCACAACGCTTTAAGGGTTCTGGACACAATTTCAAATGGTCTCTGGACACAGTGGTTGTTGTTCTTCCTCCGTCCTTACTGACGACACAAACTTTTCTGTTGTCATATTTAGAATCTTGTATGACGTAGGGTTCTTGCTCCCACTGATTATCCAATTTGTGCATCTTCCTTTTTCTTTTTAATACTACCTCTCCAGGCATCAAAGGCTTGGCAGGAGCATTTCGGTTGTAAACATCTTCCTGTTTTCCCCGTGCCTTGTTGAGACTTTCCTCCACGCAGACTTGTACTCTTCTGTATTGCTCTTGCCGATTGATGTCCCAGTTTTCAACGGCGTCGTCTGCCTCCGGTTCTACCACTCCAAGTTCTAGATCCATTGGTAGTCTTCCGGGCCTTGCTCTCATAAGATAGGCTGGAGTGCAGTTAGTTGAACTTACAGGTATATGGTTATACAAATCAACCAAATCAGGTAGTAAATCCGGCCATCGATTCCTGTCTTCCAACGGTATGGATCTCAACAAGTCAAGGACAATATGGTTCATTTTTTCGCAAAGACCGTTGGTTTGAGGGTGATATGGTGTTGTTCTAATTTTCTTGCACCCGTACATGTGACAGAATTCCTTGAATAAATCAGCTTCGAAAGCAGGTCCTTGATCGGTTAATACTTGCTCCGGATACCCATGCGGTCTGCAGAAGCTTGCTTGAAAGGTTTTCGCGGCCGTCACTGCGGTCTGGTCCTTAACTGGAACAACCACCAGAAATCTGGAGTAATGGTCCACCATGGTCAAGGCGTATGAGTATCCAGATCTACTTGGCGACAATTTGACGTGGTCCAGGGCCACAATCTCCAGGGGACGAGTCGTCCGGATAGGTTGCAGGGGTGCCTTCTGACTACCGTAGTCCTTTCTTCTGAGACCACAGGGTCCACAGTTCCGACACCACCTCTCAATGGAGCTGCGCATCCCTACCCAGTAGAACCGGCATCTCAACAGGGTCTCCAGCTTTCTCCAGCCAAAGTGTCCTGCTTGATCGTGGTATGCTTCCAACACCATTGGGACGTCTGCCTTGGGGACCACGATTTGCCAGACCATCTCATGGGTTCTGGGGTTGACGTATCTCCTGCACAACTTCTCACGGTATAGGAACAACCTGCTTTTCTCGTTCCACAGGAGCTTGGCTGACATAGGTGCATCCTTTTCCAAAGAGGAGCCTTCCTGTCTTAACAACTCCTTGATGCGGCTGACCACTGGATCACTGTCCTGAGTCTCTTTCCAGCTGTGATGGGGTAAAGGATTTAATGTTGCACCATACTGCTTTCTGTTGACTCGATGCTCGTGGACATGCGGCATTCGGGACAACGCATCAGCATTAGCATTCTTTCGACCTGCCCGGT
Source organism: Oophaga sylvatica (assembly GCA_033576555.1). Classification (NCBI taxonomy): domain Eukaryota; kingdom Metazoa; phylum Chordata; class Amphibia; order Anura; family Dendrobatidae; genus Oophaga; species Oophaga sylvatica. The sequence goes on from JARQOD010004780.1 coordinate 16,772, forward strand.
ACTTGATAGTAAACTGGTAATTGGACAACCGAGCCATCCAACGCTGCTCTATGGCACCCAGCTTGGCGGTTTCCAGGTGCGTTAAGGGGTTGTTATCTGTAAACGCAGTGAACCGATTGGAGGCCAGATAGTGCTTAAATCTTTCAGTAATGGCCCAGACCAGTGCCAGAAACTCCAGCTTGAAGCTGCTATAATTTTCCGGATTCCTCTCAGTTGGCCTGAGTTTTCTGCTGGCATATGCGATGACTTTTTCTTGGCCATTCTGCTTCTGACTGAGAACTGCTCCCAACCCTTCATTACTGGCGTCGGTGTACAACAGGAACGGTTGGCTGTAATCAGGATAGGTTAAGATCTCATCACCTGTAAGGATCTCTTTCATCTTTTGGAATGCTTCAGCCTGTTCTTTACCCCAATTAAAGGGAGGGTTTCTGCTCTTTAAGGATTGTCCTACCAGGAGGTCCTGTAAAGGAGCTGCCTTCTTCATGTAATCTTTCACGAACCTTCTGTAGTAACCCGTTAGTCCCAGGAACTGTCGCACTTCCTTAAGGTTCTTCGGCTCCGGCCACTTCTGGATGGCAGTGACTTTCTCTGGGTCCGGCGCTACTCCTTCCGAACTGACGATGTGCCCCAAGTATTGTACCTTCTGTTTGAGTAGATGGCATTTTGAGGGTTTTAATTTCATCCCGTACCTGGACAGGGACTCAAACACTTCTGCCAGGTGTTTCAGATGGTCCTCATATGTCTTGGAATACACGATAACGTCGTCTAGGTATAGCAGCACGGTTTCAAAATTGAGATGTCCCAGACAGTTTTCCATCACTCTCTGAAATGTTCCTGGGGCACTGCTGAGCCCAAACGGCATTCTGTCGAACTCACAGAGCCCCATTGGGTGTGGTGAAAGCCGTTTTCTCACGATCCTCCTCAGCCACAGCCACTTGCCAGTAACCACTAGTCAGATCAAGGGTAGAAAAGTAGTTAGCCGTTTTCAGAGCAGCTAATGATTCCTCTATACGTGGTAACGGGTATGCATCCTTGTGTGTTATGCGGTTCACCTGCCTGTAATCCACACACATTCTCATACTACCATCTTTCTTTTTAACCAGCACTAGAGGGGCTGCCCATGGGCTACAACTATCCCTTATCACCCCAGCTTTCTTCATATCATGCAACATTTCTTTAGCCTTCTGATAATGAGCTGGAGGTATGGGCCTATACCGCTCTTTGATGGGAGGATGACTGCCTGTAGGGATATGATGTTGTACTCCCTTAATTATCCCAAAATCAAGTGGATTTTTGCTAAACACTTGGGCGTACTCTTGCACCACCCGTAATACCCCTTGCTTCTGGTGAGCGGGAGTGGTGTCCGTCCCAACATGGAGTTGCTGACACCATTCCGCCACCTGAGTTGCTGGGTCATTGTCCTCCGCTATTTGACAGGAGTCTAAGGACTCAGCCGGGAGAATAGAATTATTATCAACAGCATGTAGTTTAGCAATGGTTGCATAACGGGGTAAATTTACCTCATCATCTCCCCAATTGAGAAGCCGTACCGGTACTCTTCCATTCACCACTTCTACTACTCCTCTAGCAGTCATAAGTGTAGGTCTATGTTCTGAATGGTGGGGTTCTACTACAGCTTGGTAATTCTGTCCTCTCAGACCTATGGCTGCCCTGCACCAAATGATCATTTCACTCATTGGGGGTATCACAATAGGATCCGAGTCAGTGACCCGTACATTACCAATTTCGCCGTCTGTAAGCTTCGCTTGCTGCTGACACACCAGGGCCCGGATCTCTCTTTGGATTACTCCTCTCTGCCTTGGTCGGGCAATCTCAGCAGCTGTTGGAGCAAGAACACAACTTCTCCCAAACAATTACCGATAATGTTAGTACCCAAAATTATATTTAAACCGTTCTCCTCATTTACAGTCTTTACTACCAGAAGCCCCTGGTCTTTCAACTCCTCTCTGCCCACCTTTACATCTACACATTTTGTTCCGAGTACTTCTACAGGAAGACCATTAGAAGCATATACGGTAAAGTCAAGGCTCGGAGGTTTAAGACTGTCCATTGACCAGTACTTGGTATATAGGGCATCAGGTATTAGGGTCACTTGGGACCCAGTGTCTAACAATGCTGGAACAGCAATACCATCTAGAATAATAGACAGGTAGGGTCGCCCGCCCACATACCTGCGGTTCCAGTCTAGGGGGCCTGACGGGTATTCTCCTGGGTGTTGGCCCTTGGACCCAGGTTCTGCCCGTTTAAAGGACACTGTGGAGACAGATGACCTTTCCGGTTGCATCGGTAGCAGATGATCTCTCGACGAGGAGGGTGTTGATCAGGGGTTGCTCCTGGGGGTGGCGTTGTCCTCCTCCGGGGGGGCGACGTCTTCTTTCTTCTCGGTGCATCCACGGGACGTCCTCTGGGCAGTCAGCTAACAAGATCTTCCCTTCCTCCTCTTTCCGCAGCTGCAGGGCACTCATTACAGCAGCCAGATTTTTAGTCAGCTGGCGCACCTCTGAGCGCAGACAGTCCAATTCACTAGGAGGTGTCACCTGCGCTTTGGCTTCAGCCACTAGCGGGGAAAAGGGGGTTACTGCCGGTTCCAGAGTGACTTCAGCCTGATGATGTTGGGTTGCCACCTCGGGTTTGCCCAAGGGCCGCAGCCCTTTTATTGCCATGTCCTTTAGGGCATCAAAGGTAGCATCCGGATGGTCTAAGGACCACCAGTTTACAGTTCTGCGTTCCTCTTGGGATCTCAATCCCTGTATAAATTGTTCCTTCAGCATTTTATTCTCGTCGATAGCATTTAAATTGTTAATTTGCTTGAGGGCTCTCAGGGCTCCCTGTAGTCGGCAAGCGTAGTCCCGGATGCTGTCACCTGGCTGTTGTGAACAGTGATAGAAGGCCATCCGGAGATCCGTTTCTGTGTGGTCTTCAAATATGGCATGCAGCTTAAGGAAGATCGCAGGTACCGACTCCTGATCAACGGTATCCCAAGTCTCCACTTCCCTCTCAGCAGCGCCAGTTAGCTGCCCTATTAGCACAGCAGCTTTTTGTCTCTCAGGCATGGAGTACATTTCTAGGATGCTGCATAACTTCCGCTTGAAGCCTGCTAATGTGCCTGGCTCACCGCTGTACTGGGGAAGCCATTTCGCCCCAGGCATATATGGAAGCGTTAGTGGCATGATCGGGACTACCGGACTGGGTGCAGGGCCTGCGCCCCCATCTGGCGCTACAATACCAGACGGTGCGGGATTGGGGACTCCGGCTGGGGCCGCACTGTCAGCCGGTTGTTGTGACATCTTAGCGCCCCCTTGGTTAAACGGAGCCTACCGGTTTCAGACGCTGCTATTTCACAGGCACCGCAGTGGGAACAGGACCTTCGTCGCAGGCGCTCTGATGTCAGAGCGTTCACTTCCTGTTGCAGGACCTGCCGCTGAGTCAGAGCCGGGGGCGTGTCCAAGACTTTGCGCGCTCTTTCAGGTACGCCCACCTTCTTCTCCAGCGCCTTAGGGCGCGAATCTGGCGGAAATATGGCGGTATTTGGCGCCAAACAACAGCAACAGTCTTTTTCATCAAAACACTCCACAGGCACACAGGGCTCGCAATGCTGCAAGTTTCGTATCCTGTTCGTGACGCCAAAGTTTTGTGTCGACCCGCCACCACAATTGTGGATTACCAGGGCAATGGGGTACTCAGAGCCGAGCCCATGGAAGTCTATGGGGATTGTCACAGGTAGCGGTGGCTCGGTCTGTGGCCCTGGCGGTCTGGCGTATGTTGGGGGGAATATTTACAGGGGATAGATTTATATACAGTTCGTGACGCCACCTGTAGTCTTCTGGTAATTTGTACCAGCGCTGCTGCAGATCTCTGAGGGGATGGTGAGGCAGCTAGATGTCGGGTCCCCTACAGGTAGGACTCTTCCCTCAGGTCGGTAGTTAAAGCAGGGTTGTGCAGGCATGCAAATAAATAACTCAGTCTCACACCGTCAGCGTCTTTCCATACCTTTACTTGTAAGATGGTAAGGCAGGTCCCAGGGAGGCTGATGGGGTTGATGGAGGATGAGCTTTGAGGCAACGGCTAAGCAAGTTAGGGGCCTCCTTTACTGTCCAATATTGATGAGTCCAACCAGCCTGAAGCGTAGTTCCCTCTATAACTCCAGCTATTCCAAAGCTGTTCTGCCCGGTCAGTTTTTGTGGTCGGAGCCTTCCTGTGAGAGAGCTGAGTTCCTATTCTTGCTGATCAGGCTCAAGGTTCTCACTCTCCCTGACCCCAGATACGTACTGACTCTTCAGGGATGCTTGCCACGACCTAAGGTCCGATAAGCCTCTGGTTTTCTTACCACTAAGCGTGAAGCTTTAGTGATCCTTCGGTCCCCAGTGACCGGTTACAATGTGCAGGTATCCTATACCTATGGCACTTCTCTGTTCTCTTCCACTTTGCCCTTCGATTTGCTCAACTCTTAATAGATATCTCAGTCCGTCCTCTAGTGGGGCACAGCTCTGACCAGGCTGAGGTGAACTGGCTCACCTTTACTGGACTCCACTTTCTGAACTGCACAAAGACTGCACTTCCTCACTCCTTCGAGTCACTGACTGAACACGTCTGCTCTGTCCAAGGACAGGAATCTGACTGCAAGATTCACTCCCCTCCACACCCTGCTGGGTGTGTCCGAAGTGTACGTGATGTTATGAAGAGCCCTTAACTGTTACCTCTCCACTCATCCTCCTGGTATTGTGTACCAGGGCTACACACCTACACCTGCCTAAACGCTGCCTCACTGAATGAGCTGGAATAAAAGAGGGCAGGGGTGTCGAATAGGAGGCTCATGTGATGAACATGACCAGGTTATCAAGTCTAAAGGGTCAGGCTGGACCGTGCCCTACGCGTGTCGCCATCAAAATGGCTTCATCAGGGGCAAGGTAGTGATCGATCAGGACGGCGATATATTTATACAAGTCAAAATAGATTAAAAAACTCACAGCATGTCACGCTGTATAGCAGATATATATATATATATGTGATGACAGTAATCTATATCAAAAGGGCAACATACAATATAACATGCGCATAGATATATGATAACATAGAATTACCTGACAGAAAGTCCAGTGGGTCAATACGGAATCCGTTATACGCTGTCTCCGGCTAGAGGGTGACCGGGGTCTATGCTGACCCTAAACTGGGGTCCTAACTAATCCCTCTACCTGGAGGTACTGTTAAAGGTACAGAGGTCCAGGCCACCAGCGTAAACCCTGTCTCATATCAATCCCTGCCAACTGTAATCTAGTCCTAAGAAGGACCCTGATTACCACCAAAGGGAATGAACAGGTAACGGTTAATGAACAGAAAGACATACAAGAAAGACAAGAAATAAAGTAAATAAAGTCTTACATACAACACTCACACACAGTAGGAACACCTAAGGTCTCAGAGATAAACTATAAGCTATAAGAGTAAAAACAACTAAGGAGCTCTTAGCTTAAGTATTCTCAGAACCGATCCAGTCTGCTAGACTACATAAAGGCTTTCACCGGCATCTAACAAGCAGACTGGCAGGTATATGAAGGAATCTAATTAGAACATAATCAAAAGCAGCCGGGCGAGGCTGGACCTAGTCTTAGCAAAGAGCTAGGTAAAATTAACTCCCTCATTACCAAACACAAAGAAACAGCAACTCAGCTGTGAGAAGTCAGAGTGTGTAATCGACACGATCCTTGTGGCGATACACCCATGACACAGCAGCTGCATGAACACTCCACATGGAGACCGATCAGGAAGTGATGATATTAGCAATGGACGCCGGGAGTACACAAGGTGTGAGCCTGAGGTGTACAAAGATGGCTGAAAGGCTCAGAAGGCGCAGGCGCCACTCATATCATGCGACCATCATTGGTCATGTGCTTTCGAGTCATATTATCAGGCGGTGCAAAGTATTTAAGTGAAACCAAAAGCGCAGGCGCCCCTTATGGTGCATGCCCTGAATGGAGAGCGTAATCCAGTCATTCACAAAAAGACAGCGCATGCGTCATATACTTGTAGTGATACACATAAAGGGCAATACTTCAGGACAGACGCGCGTACGCTGAGCCTGAAACAGCATCATAGAGATAGATGACCCACATATACATGAGCTTACAAAGCCAGCATTAGTTCGCAAATCACAAGAATGGAAAATTATCAAAACATATAAACAAATTTTGTACATTAACACCCACCAACAGTCCATGGCGCATATATATAGTGGTAATATACACAGTAATAATGTAAAAAAAATAAAAAAATGTGATGCAAAAAATACGCCCACATACCAAGTTATAAAAGGTACATGCTTACAATATATGCCCATGATATAAACTTGGTGGTACCAACAACAAATATATGAAGGGCGATCAAAAAATACACCTATCCTGATTATATATGTAGTAGTATGAAAAAAAAAGGAGAAACACCCTAAACAGATGACATATATACCCCGGTATCAAGCACCTAAAGGCCAATGCCCATAATACAGCAATGGTGATAGCATAGAGACATAGATAAAAAAGGTAAAAACTCCATTGCATTCAGACGACAGACACAGGGAAAACGTTATACCAGAGAAGATTTATTTTTCCTGATTAATAAAGTATACAGATACTAGGGGTGCAAGTCCCATGTTAATTAAACCCATGTATAATCACCTATGACAACCCCCCCCCCCCGTGGCAAGATTATGTTTGTTGAAAAAAATGCACTAACTGGTGCATAATGTCTATAATAGCTGGCGATTACAAGGGGCATAAGCGCCCCCTTTACCATATAAGCTAGATAGAACACACTCACCAATCCCTATATCAAGCATATGTTCAAAATATGTATGCAGGAAATATAAGTATACCCACATCAAACAACCAAGGCAAGTGCCCAATATCCAAAAACATTTGAGAAAAAAAAAATTATATAAAAAAAATTATTTCTAAAGATTCCCAGTACAGTTAGTTATATGGTATAAGGAAAATTTATGGAAAATGTAACATCAACAATAGATTTGTTTATTGTGATGAATAGAATTACGGATACTAGGGGTACAGGTCCCCCGTTAATTGGACCCATGTGCGATCGCATGTAGCCACACTACCCCGTAACCGATCATATTTGTCAAAATAAATGCACTTAATGGTGGATGATATCTATAATACCCAGCGGTCTCAAAGAGCATAAGCGCCCCCTATGTGGATAGATAGCACTCACCAATATATACAGCACATATAATATGATAAAGTGTGTTGATCTACAGCACAAAAGTACGGAAAGAAGAGGGCATACTAGATCGAAAGGGCATATGTACTTGCAAAAAATTCACAAATGCACATGCCCAAAATGCAAAGACAAGGGATAAAAATCCCCTATTAGCTGATGCACATACACACGCCCAAAGCGCCAACACCAGATGGTATGATGCAATTCTGTGCATCGAAATAGGTCCTATCCATAATCATACAGACAATACCCGTAAAAGCTGGCAATCAAAATCAATAGAAAAAATTAGAATTTAAAAAAAAAAACACACAGGATTAAAGAGTATGGACCAGCACTTAAAGTTGCTTGTAAAAGTCAGTGAATAGTAGTTCCTCATTAAGGCCCTTAGGGGACTGACTCTGTAACCTATAGATCCACTTGCTTTCAATACATAGAAAACGGTTCACAATATCACCCCCTCTAATAGTGGGGTGCACACTCTCAAGTCCCATCACTCTAAAGCTGGATGTCCTGCCACGATGGTACTCCAGAAAATGATTTGCCACAAATGTAAGCGTCTTATTCTTCTCCCGGTCATTCTTGGCTGTTGAAATGTTTGAAAGGTGTTGCTGCATTCTTCTCCTGAGTTCTTGTGTAGTTTGGCCCACGTAAATCTTTGGGCAATCACAGAAAATAGCGTAGACCAGATTTCGGGACCTGCAATTGAAGAATTCTTTAGGCTTGATCTGAAAAGAAAGAGTGGAGATAGAGTAACCATCTTGTCCTATCAGATATTGGCAGACATTGCAGTTGCCACAGGGATAGGATCCATATGTCCTAGTGCCACATTTCAATCTCACGGTAGGTCGTTGGTAGTGGCTCTGACACAAACTGTCCCTCAAATTCCTGGCGCGCCTAGCTAAAAGGCACGGGGAATTAGAGATAAAAGGGATGATACGCTTGTCACTCATTAGGATATTCCAATTTCTATGCAAAAGGTTACGTATATCAAACCACTGATTGTTAAACGTGGTAATCAATGAAAGTGGTCTAGAAGATTGACGTACCTTTGTGCAAAGAAGAGTACTTCTGTCTTGTTGTACTGCAAACTGAAATGCCTGTGAGATGGTTCCTTTCGGATATCCTCTTCGTCTGAACCGAGAGGACAGATACTTAGCCTTATTGAGGAAATCTGATTCCATACTGCAATTTCTTCTCAGGCGCAGAAACTGGCCTTAAGGCTAAGTGCACACGATCAGGAATAATTGCGTTTTTTTCGCGGTTTTTCCGCGGTTTTCCGCGGTTAAAAACGCGAAAAAACGCAAGCATTAAGCATCCTATACATGTTAATTGATTCCGCATGTTTTGGCCACATGTTGCGTTTTTTTCCGCGAAAAAACGCTTTGCGGAAAAAATAGCAACATGTTCATTAATTTAGCGTAACCGCGGTGATTCCGCCGCCATAGGAATGCATTGAACCGCTTACTTTCCGCATGTGGCTATGCCCACTATGCGCAATGTAAGCGGTTCATGTGCGGATGGTACCCAGGGTCTGGAGCAGAGGAGACTCTCCTCCAGCCCTGGGTACCATATCCCTGGTAAAACAATAATTAAAATAAAAAATAATGATATTCTCACCTTCCGGCGGCCCCGCAGCCTTCCGCGGCCCCCGCAGCCTTCCCCCTTCAGCGACGCTCCCGGCAACTTCCGGTCCCAAGAGTGCTTTGCGAGAATCACCCAGATGGCATAGCGTCTCGCGAGATGCTACGTCATCGGTGTGATTTGTTGCAAAGCACTCCTGGGACCGGAAGTTGCCGGGAGCGTCGCTGAAGGCGGGAAGGCTGCGGGGCCGCCGGAAGGTGAGAATATCATTATTTATTATTTTTTTTATTATTTTTACATTAGATCTTTTTACTATTGATGCGACATAGGCGGCATCAATAGTAAAAAGTTGGTCACACGTGTCAAACACTATGTGTGACTCGTGTGACCAACCTGTCAATCAGTTTTCCAAGCGATGCTACAGATCGCTAGGAAAACGCTAGCATTCTGCAAGCTAATTACGCTTGCAAAACGCTATTATTCTGGCGGGAATCAGCATAAAAAAACGTGCGTATTTCCTGCGGGAGAAGTGCGGGATTGCCGCGGAAATTTCCGCGGCAATTCCGCAACGTGTGAACTTAGCCTTAGGGATGCCCATTTTTTGGTGATGAGGATAAAAACTTGAGAAATGGAGCAGACTGTTCGTGGCCGTAGCCTTACGGAACAAAGAACACGTGACTCCAGTAATAGAGAGTTTAAGGTCCAGAAACTCGATAGAGGATTCTGAAATGGTAGAAGTAAGTTTAATGTTTAGAGCGTTCAGATTCAAATCTTCGATAAACAATCGACACTCTGCTACCGAACCAGTCCATATAAACAGAATATGATCGATATACCGTTTCCAAATTAAAACTTTGGAAGAAAAAGATGGATGCTGGTAAACCACTGACTCCTCCCACCACCCAAGAAACAAATTAGCATAAGCGGGTGCACAACGTGCACCCATGGCTGTACCAGCTAACTGTCTGAAGAACTTCCTGTCAAAGACAAAATAATTTTTATCCAAAATGAAATGCAAAAGTTTTAGGATAAAATTATCATGGTCAATAGACCTCTTGGGGTTCTTGGACAGAAAATATGCAACCGCTTCAATACCTGGTTGATGTTGGATACTTGTATAAAGCGATTCAACATCCATGCTGACAAGAAAGGCACCATCCGGTACATCCAAATTCTCAACGGTTTGCATAAGGTGGGTAGAGTCTCTGGTGAAGGAAGTCAAAGATGTCACAATAGGTTGAAGAAAATGATCCACATAAATGCACGGCCTTTCAAATAGGCTCCCAATACCGGAAACGATTGGTCTCCCTGGGGGATCTATAAGCGATTTGTGGACCTTCGGGAGGGCATAAAATGTTGGAACAATGGGACAAGGGGTGATAAGAAAATCTGCTTCCTTTTTAGTCAAAATATTCTTATATAGGGCATCATTGATTAGAGAATCAATTTGTCCCTTAAAAAAAGAAGTAGGGTCCAACGGTAGGACCATGTAGCACTGTCTCCCATGTAGTTGACGCAAAACCTCTTTTTGGTATAAATCGTGTGGCCATAAGACCACATTGCCCCCTTTATCAGCCTCACGAATCAGGAATGCATCATTTTTCCTCAAATTCTGTAAAGCTATTTTTTCTTCCTTACCCAGGTTGTTAGATCTTTGTCGATCAAGCTGTAGATTATCAATATCTTTACACATTTTGTCAAAGAAGATCTGGATAGCTGGAAATAGAGAGAAAGACGGAGTAGCTTGAGAGGGGAGACCTCTATTGAATCTATTCACAGTGTTGGAAGACTCGTTTTCCTGTAAGAGATCCAAAAGGTCATTGAAAACCTGTCTATCATCAGAAGAGAGATTATACAAGAGGGAGGGTTGTTGATAGAGTAACTTGAAGACAATTTGGCGACAAAACAGATATAGATCCTTAACCAATACAAATTTATCCAGTGATTTATTAAATTTAAATTTGTAAATTTATTAAATATTAAATTTGTATTGGTTAAGGATCTTATATCTGTTTTGGAGTTTTTTACCTTTTTTATCTATCTCTCTATGGTATCACCATTGCTGTATTATGGGCATTGGCCTTTAGGTGCTTGATACAGGGGTATATATGTCATCTGTTTAGGGTGTTTCTCCTTTTTTTTCACACTACTACATATATAATCAGGATAGGTGTATTTTTTGATCGCCCTTCATATATTTGTTATTGGTACCACCAAGTTTATATCATGGGCATATATTGTGAGCATGTACCTTTTATAACTTGGTATGTGGGCGTATTTTTTGCATCAAATTTTTTATTCTTTTTTATATTACTGTGTATATTACCACTATATATATGCGCCATGGACTGTTGGTGAGTGTTAATGTACAAAATTTGTTTATATGTTTTGAGAATTTTCCATTCTTGTGATTTGCGAACTAATGCTGGCTTTGTAAGCTCATATATATGTGGGTCATCTATCTCTATGATGCTGTTTCAGGCTCAGCGTATGCGCATCTGTCCTGAAGTATTGCCCTTTATGTGTATCACTACAAGTATATGACGCATGCGCTGTCTTTTTGTGAATGACTGGATTACGCTCTCCATTCAGGGCATGCACCATAAGGGGCGCCTGCGCTTTTGGTTTCACTTAAATACTTTGCACCGCCTGATAATATGACTCGAAAGCACATGACCAATGATGGTCACATGATATGAGTGGCTCCTGCGCCTTCTGAGCCTTTCAGCCATCTTTGTAAACCTCAGGTTCACACCTTGTGTACTCCCGGCGTCCATTGCTAATATCATCACTTCCTGATCGGTCTCCATGTGGAGTGTTCATGCAGCTGCTGTGAGTTTTTTAATCTATTTGACTTGTATAATATATCGCCGTCCTGATCGATCACTACCTTGCCCCTGATGAAGCCATTTTGATGACGACACGCATCGGGCACGGTCCATCCTGACCCTTTAGACTTGATAACCTGGTCATGTTCATCACATGAGCCTCCTATTCGACACCCCTGCCCTCTTTTATTCCAGCTCATGCAGTGAGGCAGCGTTTAGGCAGGTGTAGGTATTGTATCCATTTATGTCATTTGTGGTATCTGCCTCTGTGATCTATAGATATTCATCTGGTCTATGCATTTTTCCTCCAGCTACGCTGGTTTATATCTGATATATGTATTTTCCTCACTGCACTATATTTGTGTTATGAGGGAGGGTTATGTATTTCTTAGCCAGGACATGTTTGTGAATTGTACTATATATTTGGGTTCAGGGGACCTATTCCCTATCATGGGGCTTTTTCTGCTCTGTTTTAATTGGTTTTTAATCGTTTTGGTGTGATTTTTTCAGGTGTTCAATAAACATTTATATTATTATAAATATTCTCATGGTCCCTGGAGGTGGTATGTCTCTTTTTCTCTTGTTTTTTTTGCATAATCTTTGACATACTCCAGGTTGACCATTTATGTGTTTTTGATATTGTATTGTTTGGTGCCCTCCATTGCTTTGTTATACATACATATAACATACAACACATAACATGCAGAACATACACATAACATATAACATACATAGCATACATATAACATACAACACGTAACATATATATAACATACAACACATAACATACATATAACACATAACATACAGTACATACATATAACATACAACACATAGCATACAGAACATACACATAACATATAACATACAGAACATACACATAACATACAGAGCATACATATAACACAACATATAATATACATATAACATATAACACATAACAAACAGTACATACATATAACATACAACACATAACATACAGAACATACATATAACATACAGAACATACACATAACATACAACACATAACAGAGTACATACTCACCAATCACCTATTCCCTGATGCCATCGTCTCCTGTAATAAAAATAAAATAATAAAGCAACCTATACATCACCTGTCCGCCGTAGTCCAGATAATAACGAGTGTCCCACGACGATCTCCGGTATAGAACGCTGACATCGGGTGATGTCAGTGCTCTACATCGCCGCTGCGATGCACTGACATCAGACGCCAGGAGAGAATGACGTCACTTCCGTTCATTCTCTCACTGGCACAGCCAAATAAAGTGAGAGAACGATCTCAGTGATGCACTGCATGAGCCATTGTCTCCTGTGAGTGCATCACTGGGAGGCCCTACAGAGCAGTGGCATCACCTGATGTCACTGTTCTATAGGGGAGACCGTCGTGGGACATTCGTTATTAATTGGACTGTGTCGGACAGGGAGTATACAGTTGTTTTATTTTTTTCCTTTTTTTTACAGGAGATCGAGGGCGTCGCTTGGATCTGAGCGTATAATAAAGATATGAGAACCATGTTGTGTTTTATTTCATTAAAATAATTTATTCTTATGAGTGTGTTGTTTTTTTACCCCTTTATTAATTTAAGATTAATAATGGATAGGCGTCTTATTGACGCCTCTCTATCATTAACCGGGCTTAATATCACCTTACAATAGCAAGGTGATATTAATCCCTTATTACCACATATCCCACCGCTACAGGGGAGTGGGAAGAGAGAGGCTAAGTGCCGGAATTGGCACATCACACAGATGCGCCAATTCTTGGGCGACTGGGTGCTGGTATTTTTAGCCAGGAGGGTGCGCCAATATCCATGGCCCCTTCCTAGGCTATGAATATCAGCCCGCAGCTGTCTGCATAGCCTTTCTGGCTTTAAATTACTGGGGGACCCCACATCATTTTTTTGGGGTCCCCCTATTTTAATAGCCAGTAAAGGCTAGCTGCAGGCTGATATTCATAGCCTGGGAAGCTCCATGGGTATTAACCCCTTCCCAGGCTATAAATATTGGCCCGAGCCGTCGGCTTTCCCCCTCTGGCGCAGAAAATTGCGCAGGAGCCCACGCCATTTTTTTTCCCATTTTTTAAAAAATTAATGCTATTGCGTGAAGATTTTGTGTGTGTGCACGTGGTTCTTTAATTATTTATGTACCATTCTATCTATCTATTATCTATGTAATATCTATCTATCATCATCTATCTATTTCTATCTTCTATCTGTCATCTATCTATCTATTATCTATCTATCTACCTATCTATTATCTATCTATTTATCTATCTATCCTATCTATCTTTCTATCTATTATCTATCTATATCTATCTATCTATTATCTAGCTATCTGTCTATCTATTATCTATCTATTATCTATCTTTCTATATATTTATTAACTATCATCTATCTATCTATCTATCTATCTATCTATTATCTATCTATATCTATCTATCTATCTTTTATCTATTTATCTATTATCTAGCTATCTGTCTGTCATATCTATCTATCTATTATCTATCTATCTATCTATCTATCTATCTATCTATCTTTTATCTATTATCTAGCTATCTGTCTGTCTATCTATTATCTATCTATTTATTATCTATCTATCTATCTATCTATTTATTATCTATCTATCTATCTATCTATTATCTATCTATCTATTATAAATAACAAAAACTGGAGCAGCATAGAAAAATAACAATTGGGTGCAATCCTCTTCAGCAATAATCCAATACTTCCCAACTTTAATATCCAAAACATAGGCAGCACTCCATAGATAATGCAGATAGTGGATGTTTTATTAAACCCACATAAAATGGCAACGTTTCGGCACCATGAGCCTTTCTCAAGCACTGACTAGCACTTCTATGCAGGTATTTATAGGGTCAGTGTTAAACAATAACTCATTAACTCCAATTATATTTCAATATAGAATATCATTTCAAATATTATACAATTCCTTCCCCAAATTGCATCCATATATATAGTAACCTCATATTCCCATCAAACACCACATTTCACAGTTATAATGCTTCCTATACTGTACTAAACATCTTGTATACACTTAATTTGCAATCCTCCCATAATCAAAGCAGCTGTGACAAAAAATCTTTTCTGTAAAGACACTCACTCAGCAGGCCCCGGCTTATGCTAATCTGGTCATGGGGGTCCTGGAGGAGGAGCTCGTCTATGTGTCCCACCACTTTAGACATGTATCTATGTGGTGGCGATACATAGACAATATTTTCCTCCTTTGGACTGGGACTGAATGTGAACTACAATCGTTTCATACATACCTTAATGAGATAGATCAGACGATTAAATTCACTCTAAACTCATCTAGGGATGAAATCCAATTTTTGGATGTTCTAGTTAAACAAAGGGATGGGAAATTGATAACCACTTTGTTTGTAAAACAGACAGATAGAAACAATTTACTTCTATACAATAGTCAGCATCCAAGAAGTATGGTTAATTCCATACCCCTAAGCCAACTATTAAGAGTGAGGCGATTGGTTAGTGAGACAGAAGGTGTAGATGTGATTATGGACTCGATGGTTAAAAAATTTCTGGATATGGGGTACCCAGCGAATCTATTGGAACAAACAAAGAAGAATGTACTTCAAAAAATAGACTAGAGTTATTGGGAGTGAGACGATCTAGGAAGGAAATGGTGAGAATTCCATTTGTATCTACGTATACAGAGGAGAGTGGGTATATTTATGGAATTATTAAGAAACATTGGGGAATGTTAACAAAATGTCTTCCTAAAATTAATGAGTTTAACCCCTTAATGTCCACTGACGTGCAGAGTCCGTCATGGCAAGGTGTCAGTTCCGGCACCAGGACGGACTCTGCACGTCATGGCTTTGATCTACCACAGTGGTAGATCAGTGCCGACAGCTGTCACAGACAGCTGATCAGGCACGGCAAGCGGTGGGGGGACCTTTGCCGTCGGTCCCCGCACTCACAGCGCTGTGATTGGTCAGTCAATCTGACTGACCAAACACAGCAGCGATCGTGCAGGAGAAGCTGAAATTTCAGCTTCCCCAGCGCGATCAGTGCAGGAGCCGGCGCTGCAGTGGCCAGGCTTCCTGCACTGACAGCCAGGAGCGAGCCCCCACCCCCCTGGCTGTTAACCCCCTGACTGCTGCGATCCGAGCGCGATCGCAGAGCTCAGGGGGGGAGGCAGAGGGTCGGGAGCTCCCTCTGCCTCAGATCGGCACCCTGCAATGTATTTGCAGGGGCCGATCTCTGCCTTGATGACCCGGGGTTGTCATGACAACCTCCAGGTCATTTAGCTACGGGAAGCTGTTGTGATCATTGTCACAGCAGCTTCCACTATAGTTGCAATGCATTGCAATGCCAGAGCATTGCAATGCATTGTAACTGCAATAAAAAGTAAAAAAAAAGTGAAAGTCCCATAAAGGGACAAGTTAAAAAAAATCATTTTTTAAAAAAAATTGTAAAAAAAATATTAAAAAATAATTTAAAAAAAATCCCCTAAAAAATACACATTTTTATGTAATAAAAAAAATAAAAAACAAAAAACATACACATGTTAGGTATCGCCACGTCCATAAAAATCCCATCTATAAAAGCGTAACCCTAGTTAACCCCTTCAGTGAAAGCCGTAAAAAAAACCACAAAAAAGTAGTAAATTATACTTTTTCCAAGCGGTATCATTATACCGCTTGGAAAAAGTGCAATAACACGCGATCAAAAAGTCAGATATAAATAATCATGGTACCGCTGAAAACTTCATCTTGTCCCGCAAAAAACAAGCCGCTATTATAGCATCATCAGCGAAAAAATAAAAAAGTTATAGCTCGCGGAATAAACTGATGCAAAAATAATTATTTTTTCTATAAAATTTTTTATTGTGTAAAAAACGCCAAAACATAAAAAAAAATATATAAATGAGGAATCGCCGTAACCGTAGTGACCCGAAGAATAAAGCTGCTTTATAAATTTTACCACACACGGAACGGAGGAAAAAAAAAAAACAATTCCTGAATTGCTGGTTTTTGTTCATTCTGATTCCACAAAAATCGGAATAGGAAACGATCAAAAAACGTTATGTGCCTGAATATGGTACCAATAAAAACGTCAGCTCGTCCCGCAAAAAATAAGCCCACAGATAACTCTGTCGGCCGAAATATGGAAAAATTATAGCTCTCAAAATACGGCGATGCAAAAATTTCTTACAAAAAATTATTCCAAGAAAAAGCATCTTTTAGTGTGTGACAGAAGCTAAACATGAAAAAAGGGTGTAAATCTGGTATCGCTGTAATCGCACCGATCCGAGGAATAAAGTCGCCTAATCACTAATACCGCACGAGGAACGGCGTAAAAAAGAAAACCAATTCTTCACCTTTTGTGGATTTGTTCATTGTGCCTCCCAAAGATCGCAGTAAGGCGATCACAGTGGTTCCCCCCCACATATGGGGTATCAGCGTACTCAGGACAAAATGCACAATAGCTTTTGGGGTCCTATTTCTCCTGTTACCCTTAGAAAAATAAAAATTTGGGGCAAAAAGGTAATTTTTGTGGAAAAAAATATGATTTTTTTATTTTCATGGCTCTACATTATAAACTTCTGTGAAGCCCTTGGGGGTTCAAAGTGCTGACCACACATCTAGATAAGTTCCTTGGGGGGTCTAGTTTGCAAAATGGGGTCATTTGTGGGGGTTTCTACTGTTTAGGCACATCAGGGGCTCTCCAAGCACGACATGACACCCGCAGACCATTCCATCAAAGTCTGTATTTAAAAACGGTGCTCCTTCCCTTCCGAGCTCTGCCATGCGTCAAAATAGTGGTTCCCCCCCACATATGGGATATCAGCGTACTCAGGACAAATTGCACAATAGCTTTTGGGGTCCTATTTCTCCTGTTACCCTTATAAAAATAAAAATTTGGGGGCAAAAGATTATTTTTGTGGAAAAAAATATATTTTTATTTTCACGGCTCTACGTTATAAACTTCTGTGAAGCACTTGGGGGTTCAAAGTGCTCACCACACATCTAGATAAGTTCCTTGGGGGGTCTAGTTTCCAAAATGGAGTCACTTGTGGGGGGTTTCTACTGTTTAGGCACATCAGGGGCTCTCCAAACGTGACATGACACCCGCAGACCATTCCATCAAAATCTGCATTTGAAAAAGGCGCTCCTTCCCTTTCCAGCTCTGCCATGCGTCAAAATAGTGGTTTACCCCCACATATGGGGTATCAGCATACTCAGGACAAATTGCACAATAACTTTTGGGGTCCTTTTACCCTTTGGGAAATAAAAATTGGGGTGGAAAGATCATTTTAGTGGAAAAGATATGATTTTTTAATTTTACAGCTCTACGTTATAACCTTCTGTGAAGCCCTTGGGGTTCAAAGCTCTCACCACACATCTAGATAAGTTCCTTGGGGGGTCTAGTTTCCAAAATGGGGTTACTTGTGGGGGGTATCCACTGTTTAGGCACACAGGGACTCTCCAAATGCGACACGGCGTCCAATCTCAATTCCAGCCAAAAAAGTCAAATGGCGCTGCTTCCCTTCCGAGCTCTGCCATGCACCCAAATAGTGGTTTACCCCCACATATGGGGTATCAGCGTACTCAGGACTAATTGCACAATAACTTTTGGGGTCATTTTATCCTTTGGAAAATAAAAATTGGGATGAAAAGATCATTTTTGTGGAAAAAACATGATTTTTTAATTTTACGGCTCTACGTTATAACCTTCTGTGAAGCCCTTGGGGGTTAAAAGCTCTCACAACACATTTAGATAAGTTACTTGGGGGGTCTAGTTTCCAAAATGGGGTCACTTGTGGGGGTTTCCACTGTTTAGGCACACAGGGACTCTCCAAATGCGACATGGCGTCCAATCTCAATTCCAGCCAAAAAAGTCAAATGGCGCTGCTTCCCTTCCGAGCTCTGCCATGCGCCCAAATAGTGGTTAACCCCCACACATGGGGTATCGATGTACTCAGGAGAAATTGTACAACAAATATTGTGGTTAGAGTTGAGCGATACTTTCCGATATGCTAAAGTATCGGAATCGGAATGGTATCGCCGATATCACTAAAATATCGGCGATACCCGATACCGATACCGGAAGTCCCATGTAAGTCTATGGGAACAAAATATCGCAACTAAAAAAACCCCATTCTTTCCTTGTAAACACTAAATATACACACATAGAATACATATATATATATATACATGTCATTGTGACATATATATATACATATATGTATAGTTTATACACTTCTACATAGTAAAATATCCTTTGATTCAATTGCCGGGTAAAGCCGGCTTCAGTGAAAAGACAGAAGCACCCGACATGAAATGACACTTGGTGTACATAGGGTTAAACATTTCTTTTCATGTCCTTTGCTATCTAATTTGCACAAACAATTAAATCAGACTATGTGTGCAAAATTTCACACCTGTAGGGGTTAATTAAAGGTGTAAATTCGTTGTAAAAAAAACGGACTTTTTTGCTACGAATTTACACCTTTAATTAACCCCTAGAGGTGTGAAATTTTGCACACATAGACTGATTTAATTGTTTGTGCAAATTAGATAGCAAAGGACATGAAAAGACATGGTTAACCCTATGTACACCAAGTGTCATTTCATGTCGGGTTCTGCATTTTCACAAAAGCCGGCAATTGAATTAGCGGCTATTATACTATGTAGAAGTGTATGAACTACAAATATAAATATATATATATATGTGTCACAAATTCAATGACATGTATATATATATATGAGGTGTAAAATTGCTGAAAAAAAATGCGTGGGCTCCCGCCCTATTTTCGCAACCAGACAGACAAAGCCAGTGAGTGGGGGCAGATAATAATAGCCCAGAGAGGGACCATTATTTTTGCCCCCCCCCGGCTACTAACATCTGCCCCCAGACACCCCAGGAAAGACAAATCTATAATTAGATTCGCCCTTTCTGGCACTTTGCCCGTCTATTCCCATTGCCCTGTAGCGGTGGCGAATGGGTTAATATGGGGTTAAAGCCACCTTGCTATTGAAAGGTGACCTTAAGCCAGGTTAATAATTGAGAGCTGTCAATTAGACAACTATCAATTATTAATCCTATTGCATGAAATAAAAATAAAACACACACACTTTAATTAAAAATCATTTTAATGAAATAAAGACACATGTTTTTGACCATCTTTTATTTTACTGCAAAAAAACCCTTTCCTGTAATAAAAATAAAATAAAAAAGCAAAATTATTCTTACCTATCCCATGCACAGTCAGGTCCCACGGTGTAATCCTTCAGAAAGGGTTAATGTTTACTGCAGGGACCGCAGCTAATGCTGCAGCCTCACAGTAAACCCCAAATGAATGAGTTCCTCTCCTGCCTGACAGGAGAGTAAAGGCTGGGTGTCACATAACGATACACCAGCGATCCCGACAACGATATGCACTTGTCAGGATCGCTGGTGTATCGCTACATGATCGCTGCTGAGCTGCCAAACAGGCAGCTCAGGCAGCGATCTGGGACAGCGACACTGCGGGTAACATCGCTTAAGGGCCCGTCTCACATAGCGATATCGCTACCGAGATCGCTGCTGAGTCACTAGTTTTGTGACGCAGCAGCGAGCTCACCAGCGATATCGCTGTGTGTGACATTCAGCGACGATCAGCCCCCCTGCCGGGTATCGCTGATCGTCGCAGAAATGTCAGGACCTTTTTTTGATCGCTGGTTTCCCTCTGACAGGCACGCATCGCTGCGTGTGACAGGCGGGAAACCAGCGATCAAAGGTCCTGACATTTCAGCGACGATCAGCGATACCCGGCAGGGGGGCTGATCGTCGCTGAATGTCACACACAGCGATATCGCTGGTGAGCTCGCTGCTGCGTCACAAAACTAGTGACTCAGCAGCGATCTCGGTAGCGATATCGCTATGTGAGACGGGCCCTTAAGTGGAAAGCTTAATTGATTGCTTTCCACTTTCACTTCAGGTCAGCCAGGGACACAATCAGTGACGTCAGAGGGAACTGATTAACAAAAATAGGGGTTCCCTTCGAAAAAAAAATGGCGTGGGGTCCCCCCTATTTTTGTTAACCAGCCAGATGAAGCAGACCGCTGAGGCCTGGATTTTCAGGCTGTTAAGGAGCCAAGATCCATGGACCTTGCCAGCCTGATAATACCAGGCCACAGCAGTCTGCATATCTTGGCTGATTAACAAAAATAGGGGATCCCCTCGAAAAAAATTGGCGTGGGGTCCCCCCTATTTTTGTTAACCAGCCAGATGAAGCAGACCGCTGAGGCCTGGATTTTCAGGCTGTTAAGGAGCCAAGATCCATGGACCTTGCCAGCCTGATAATACCAGGCCACAGCAGTCTGCATATCTTGGCTGATTAACAAAAATAGGGGATCCCCTCGAAAAAAATTAGCGTGGGGTCCCCCCTATTTTTGTTAACCAGCCAGATGAAGCAGACCGCTGAGGCCTGGTTTTTCAGGCTGGTAAGGATCCAATATCCATGGACCTTGCAAGCCTGATAATACCAGGCCACAGCAGTCTGCTTAGCTTGGCTGGTTAACAAAAATAGGGGATCCCCTCAAAAAAAAAACGGCGTGGGGATCCCCCCTATTTTTGTTAACCAGCCAAGTAAAATGCAGACTGCTGCGGCCTGGTATTAAAAGACTGTCAAGGCCCATGGATTTTGGCCCTCAACAGCCTGATAATACCAGGCTACAGCAGCCCCACATTTGGCGCATCAAAAGATGTGCCAATTGTGGCACTTTACCCGGCTCTTCCCACTTGCCCTGTAGCGGTGGCAAGCGGGGTAATAAGGGGTTAATGTCACCGTTGATTGCACGGTGACAATAAGCCCGGTTAATAATGGAGAGGCGTCAATAAGACACCGATCCATTATTAATCCCAAAGTTATTAAATGTGTAAAAAAAAGACAAAGCAAGAAAAAAGTCTTTTAATGAAATAAAAGAGACAACACAGTTTTCATTTCTTTTATTACTCTCTCATTCCTGCGACGCCATCGATCTCCTGTAAAAAAAGAAAAAAAACAAACCAACAGTATACCACCTGTCCGACGCAGTCCATAGTAACGACAGTCCCACGGCGATCCAGCTCTGCTACATCGGAATGACAGGCAGAGCCTGTCATTGCAACGCAGCACAGCTGATTACCTGCTTCCCCGGCGGTGACGTCATCGGACTGACTGCTTTACGGCCGGGATTACCCAGCAGTCACTGCAGTTATCGCGAGAAACTGCATGTGACCGCCGGGGAGAAGAGGATGGCGGCCATGAAGCAGTCCAGGACGTGACCGCCGGAGATCTTCTGCCAGGTAAGTGCCGCTGACTCCTGACAGACCCGACAGACGGACACTGACAGTGACAGTGACAATCCCGATTCCGGTATCCGATAAGACGAAAATATCGGAACTCGGAATCGGAATTCCGATACAGCTAATATCGGCCGATACCCGATATTTGCAGTATCGGAATGCTCAACACTAATTGTGGTTCATTTTCTACTGATACCCTTGACAAAATTTTAAAAAATTGTGTCGAAAGAAAAATTTTGGGAAAAAAAGTTAAATGTTAATTTTTTCCTTCCACATTGCTTCAATTCTTGTGAAGTACCTAAAGGGTTAATAAACTTCTTGAATGTGGCTTTGAACACGTTGAGGGGTGCAGTTTTTAGAATGGTGTCACTTTGGGTATTTTCTGTCATATTGACCCCTCAAATTCACTTCAAATGTGAGGTGGCCCCTAAAAAAAATGATTTTGTAAATTTTGTTGGAAAAATGAGAAATTGCTGGTCAACTTTTAACACTTATAACTTCCTAACAAAAAAAAATTTTGGTTCCAAAATTGTGCTGATGTAAAGTAGACATGTGGGAAATGTTATTTATTAACTAATTTTTGTGACATATCTCTCTGATTTAATGGCATAAAAATTAAAAGTTTGAAAATTGCAAAATTTTCAAAATTTTTGCCATATTTCCGTTTTTTTCATAAATAAACGCAAGTTATATTGAAGAAATTTTACCACTATCATGAAGTACAATATGTCTCGAGAAAACAATCTCAGAATCGCCAAGATCCGTTGAAGCGTTCCAGAGTTATAACCTCATAAAGAGACAGTGGTCAGAAATGTAAAAATTGGCCTGGTCTTTAACCTACAAAATGGCTTGGTCGTTAAGGGGTTAAATTGCCTCCTCTCCTCTCATACAAGAGAGGTAAAAACTTTAGAGACTAGCTTATTAGATCAGATATTGGTCCACAAAGAAAGACAATTCAAACGTCATTGACAGGACTATCCAGGAAAGGATGCTATCCATGCCTCGGTTGTATCAATTGTAACCTAATGATCAAAGGTTCACAGTTTGTGCACCCTAGGACCAATAGGTTATACAAAATAGATCATTTTCTAACATGTGAGTCGGACTATGTTATATATCTACTTGAGTGTCCCTGTAAGCTATGGTATATAGGGGAGACTACGTGTGATTTCAAAACACGTATAAGTCATCACAAATATACCATTAGGAAGAAAAGAATGGATTCCCAGTCTTTAAACATTTCACAGAAATGAAACATACTGAAAGACAATTGAGATTTAGACTAATTGATGCTGTCCCTATGCAAAGAAGAGGGGGAGATAGGGTTAATCTCCTTAAAAAGAAAGAACTAAAATGGATCTATGATCTTGGTACGTTGAGACCTATGGGACTCAATGTTGATTTCAAACTTAATTCTGTTACCTGAATTTATTATTGTTGACTGATATTTCCGTAGGAAATATTTCCTTGACATTCCGTGATATAATTGTTGATGGTGGAGAATTAATAAATGTAAGGTTAAAAACCATGTATTCATTGCGGTCATTTTTTATATCTTCACAGAGGAGAATAATATGTGGAGAGACACTCACCAGGAAGATATGGAGCAAAATGGAGGACGCCATTGACAACATATGATTTTTGTTGTAACTTTTGTTGACTTTATTGAAAAAAAAACTTTTTCTTCAAATTAAATTAAGCTCACCCACTGAAGATTCTTAAGTATTCCTTTGAAATGCTCTCAAATAGGGAAATTAAAACCACGGGATGGGCCCTATTAGCCCTAGTGACAGCGGGGTTGAGGGAACTGGACCATAAGGTTCAGGATATCTCCCCTGTGTGTCACCGATGGTGGGAAGTTACCCTTAGCGGGGGACGGTCCCACTTATCGGGGTGAACTGGGTGCCTTGTATCCTAAGGTACAAAAACCCTATGGATGTGTTATCACTATGGAAAACCCTATAGTAATATGGTGTTTACACTATATTAAAAAGATATATAGAATCATAGAATGGTAGAGTTGGAAGGGACCTCCTGGGCCTTCTGGTCCAACCCCCTGCTCAAAGCAGGATTCTCTAAATCATCCCAGACAGATGTCTATCCAGCCTCTGTTTGAAGACTTCCATTGAAGGAGAACTCACCACCTCTTGTGGCAGCCTGTTCCACTCATTGATCACCCTAACTGTCAAAAAGTTTTTTCTAATATCTAATCTGTGTCTCCTCCCATTCAGTTTCATCCAATTGCTTCTAGTCTTTCCTTGTGCAAATGAGAATAAAGATGATCCTTCTACAATGTGACAGCCCTTGAGATATTTGTAGACAGCTATTAAGTCTCCTCTCAGTCTTCTTTTTTGCAAGCTAAACATTCCCAAATCCTGCACCCGTTCCTCATAGGACATGGTTTGCAGACCGGTCACCATTCTGGTGGCTCTTCTCTGAACTTGCTCCAGTTTGTTGATGTCTTTTTTAAAATGTGGTGCCCAAAACTGGACACAGTATTCCAGATGAGGTCTGACCAAAGAGGAGTAGAGGGCAATAATGACCTCACGTGATCTAGACTGTATGCTTCTGTTGATACATCCTAGAATTGCATTTGCCTTTTTTGCTGCTGCATCACACTGTTGACTCATGTTAAGTCTGTGATCAATTAGTATACCCAAGTCTTTTTCACATGTGCTGTTACTTAGCCCTATTCCTCCCATTTTGTATATGCTTTTTTCATTTTTATTGCCCAGATGTAGTACTTTGCATTTTTCCCTGTTAAAATCCATTCTGTTAGTTGCTGCCCACTGCTCCAGTTTATGTATATCTTTTTGAATCCTCTCTCTCTCTTCTCTAATATTAGCTACCCCTCCTAGCTTTGTGTCATCAGCAAATTTGATCAGTTTACCCTCAATTCCTTCATCTAAATCATTGATAAAGATGTTGAACAATACAGGGCCCAAAACAGAGCCTTGTGGTACCCCACTTGAGACATTCTTCCAACTGGATGTGCAGCCATTTACAACCACTCTTTGGGTCCGATCACTAAGCCAGTTATGAATCCACCTAACAGTTGCCTTGTCCATTCCATACTTAGTCATTTTTTCAATAAGGATTGTGTGAGATACTTTGTCAAATGCTTTGCTGAAGTCAAGATATACTATATCTACAGCATTTCCCTGATCCACCCAGTCAGTGATTCTGTCATAGAAGGAAATTAAGTTAGTCTGACATGACTTATTAGTTACAAACCCATGCTGACTCTGTTTAATCACTTCATTCTTATCCAGGTACTTGCATACATGTTCTTTAATAATTTGTTCAAAGATCTTTCCTGGTATAGAAGTCAGACTCACCGGCCTGTAGTTCCCTGGGTCCACCTTCTTCCCCTTTTTGAAGATAGGAACAACATTTGCTCTTCTCCAGTCTTCTGGGACTTCTCCTGTTCTCCAAGAATTTTCAAAGATTATGGACAGTGGTTCAAGAATTTCTTCTGCTATCTCCTTCAGTACCCTGGGGTGTAATTCATCTATAACACACATCTTTGAGAATTTCAAGCATTGGAAGAGAATGGAGAGTGATAGGGTCATTAATATATATGACCCCTCCAATAAGATAAAGTTTTGAGGTGAATCGCTTATACCTGAAACAATTGAACATCTTGCCTCATACAAGATGGCGTTTTGACTAGGACAAAGTGCTGGTGCGCATGCGCAGCTACAAAGATGATGCACATACGATTTAACAGGCTGAGAACCCTCTGATGCTGCTATGATGCATAGGGACATGCGCAGTAGCTCCTAACACACATTGTTTTCAGCATCCATGGCGTCCTCCACATGTGGTGCTGTTACACCTGCTGAGTGAGTGTCTTTACATAAAAGATTTTTTGTCACAGCTGCTTTGATTATGGGAGGATTACAAATTAAGCGTATATAAGATGTTTAGTACAGTATAGGAAGCATTATAACTGTGAAATGTGTTTGACGGGAATATGAGGTTACTATGTATATGGATGCAATTTGGGGAAGGAATTGTATAATAAATGAAATGATATTCTATATTGAAATATAATTGGAGTTAATGAGTTATTGTTTAACACTGACCCTATAAATACCTGCATGGCAGTGCTAGTCAGTGCTTGAGAAAGGCTCATGGAGCCGAAACGTTGCCATTTTATGTGGGTTTAATATAAAACATCCACTATCTGCATTATCTATGGAGTGCTGCCTATTTTTTGGATATCTATCTACAGTATCTATCTATTATCTAGCTATCTTTCTATCTATCTATTATCTATCTATTATCTATCTTTCGCTTTATATATTTTCTAGCTATCTGTCTATCTATCTATCTATCTATCTAGCTATTAATCTATTATCTATCTATCTATCTATCTATCTATCTATCTATTATCTATTTATCTATTATCTATCTATCTATCATCTAGCTATTATCTATCTATCTATTATCTATCTATTATCTATTTATCTATTATCTAGCTATCTGTCTATCTTTCTATTTTCTATCTATATATCTGTCTATGGCCGGAGTCACGCACACTGTATACTGTAAACCGACATATAATGTATCCAAATGACAGTTTTAAAATCACCAAAGAAAGAATAGATATATACACATTGAATACATATATATATATACATATATGCATGTCATAGTGACACATATATAGGGTACATACCCATTTTCGAGAAACAAAAACGGCCCGTTTTCAGGATGTAAAAAACGGTCCGATTCTATGCAATTGGCATGCGATTGTCATGCGATTTATAAGCGATTTTTAATAGCACCCTCAGTTTTTCATCGGTTTTGCATCCGTAAGCATTGCGATTTAAACATGACATTTGACATAGAGCAGTTCTCTATGTAAAAACTCATGCTAAAATCACATTTAACCCCTTAACGACCGCCGATACGCCTTTTAACGGCGGTCATTAAGGGTACTTAAACCACAGCGCCGTTAATTAACGGCGCTGTGGAAAAAGTGAATAGCGCCCCCCAGAGGTGCATTTTCTCCGGGGTCTCGGCTACCAGGGTAGCCGAGACCCCAGAGAACATGAATCGGGTCGGTTTTTACCGACACCGATGTTGCGATCGCCGTTATTAACCCTATAACGGCGATCGCAACAAAAAAAAAAAGTTGTGCCATTTAATTTCTCTGTCCTCTGATGTCATCGGACATCAGAGGACAGAGAAAAAGGGTCCCCGGTACCCCCATGTGGCCCCCAACCCCCTGCATGTGGCCCCCGACCCCTACATTGTCCCCCGGTGCCGCCGCTATGAAGAAAATGGCGGGCGCATACTCAGTGCGCCCGCCGCTATGTGCTGGGGGGATGGGCAATATTCTCTAGGGTCTCCCAGAGAACATGATCCGGGTCGGTATTCATCGATCCCGGTGTTGCAATCGCCGCTATACAAGCATAACGGCGATCGCAAAAAAAAAAAAAATGATTTCTCTCTCCTCTGATGTGATCGCACATCAGAGGGGAGAAAATGAGGGTCCCCATGTCCCCCTGAACCTCCCCTGTACCTGCCGGTGTCCTCCGGCAGGTCCCCCTGGCCTCCGATCCTCCCGGTCTTCTTCCTGGAAAAAAAAAATGGCCGGCGCATGCGCAGTACGCCCGCCGATCTACTTGGCGGCAGATTAAAAAAAATTTTCATTCATTCTCCAGAAAGTGCATTTTGATCACTGTGATAAACTATCACAGTGATCAAAATAAAAAAATCAGTACATAACCCCCCCATTTATCACCCCCTTAGTTAGGGACATATAATAAAAAATAGAAATTATATTTATTTTAATTTTTCTGTTAGGGTTAGGGTTATAATTAGGGTTAGGGTTAGCATTAGGGTTAGGTTAGCATTAGGGTTAGGGTTATAATTAGGGTTAGGGAGGGTTAGGCCCGGGTTCATACTGCGTTATGGCAGTCTGTTAGACGGACTGCGTTACACCACGGTATAACGCGGTGTAACGCAGTCCGTTGACGCTGCCATTCACCCCCATTTGAGGGCGCATCGCGACGTATGCCGTAAAGCGGCATGCATTTTCGACGTGCCATCATTCAGTGACGGAGCCTCGGACGCGGGCTGCAGCGTCTGGGCTCCGTCACCGCTAGCGCAGATGAATCATCTGCTGATTCCTCTGCGCTAGCGGGTATAGTATAACGCGATCGCGTTATGCTATACCGTTACCAGCCCGTCAACGCTATGTGTTGAACGGGCTGGTAAAACGCAAAATGAACCTAGCCTTAGGGTTAAGGTTAGAATTAGGGTTAGAATTAGGGTTAGGGTTACAATTAGGGTTAGGGTTAAAATTAGGGTTAGGGTTACAATTAGAGTTAGGGTTACAATTAAGGTTAGGGTTACAATTAGGGTTGGAATTAGGGTTGGGATTTAGGTTAGGATTAGGGTTGGGATTAGGGTTCGGGGTGTGTTGGGGTTAGGGTTGGAGCTAGAATTGAGGGATTTCCACTATTTAGGCACATCAGGGGGTCTCCAAACACGACGTGGCGTTCAAAAAGTCAAATGGCGCTCCCTCCCTTCCGAGCCCTGCCGTGCGCCCAAACAGTGGTTTACCCCAACATATGGGGTATAAGCATACTCAGGACAAATTTCACACCAATTTTGGGGTTCTAATTTCTCCTGTTACCCTTGGGAAAATAAAAAATAGCTGGCTAAAAAAATCATTTTTGAGAAATAAAATAATTTTTTATTTTCACAGCTCTGCGTTTATAAATTTCTGTGAAACACTTGGGGGTTCAAAGTGCTCACCACACATCTAGATAAGTTCCTTAAGGGGTCTAGTTTCCAAAATGGGGTCACTTGTGGGGGTTTCCACTGTTTAGACACATCAGGGGGTCTCCAAACACGACGTGGCTTTCAAAAAGTCAAATGGCGCTCCCTACCTTCCGAGCCTTGCCGTGCGCCCAAACAGTGGTTTACCCCAACATATGGGGTATCAGCGTACTCAGGACAAATTGCACACCAATTTTGGGGTTCTAATTTCTCCTGTTACCCTTGGGAAAATAAAAAATAGCTGGCTAAAAAAATCATTTTTGAGAAAAAAAATGATTTTTCATTTTCACGGCTCTGCGTTTATAAATTTCTGTGAAGCACTTGGGGGTTCAAAGTGTTCACCACACATCTAGATAAGCTCCTTGGGGGGTCTAGTTTCCAAAATGGTGTCACTTGCAGGGGGTTTCTACTGTTTAGGCACATCAAGGGCTCTGCAAACACAACATGACGCCCGCAGAACATTCCATCAAAGTCTGCATTACAAAATGGCGCTCCTTCCCTTCCAAGCACTCCCATGCGCCAAAACAGTGGTTTCACCCCACATATGGGTTATCAGCGTACACAGGAAAAATTGCACAACAACTTTTTGGGTCCAATTTCTCCTGTTACCCTTGGGAAAATAAAAAAAATAGCGGGCTAAAGAATCATTTTTGAGGAAAAAAATGATTTTTTATTTTCACGGCTCTACGTTTATTAATTTCTGTGAAGCACTTGGGGGTTCAAAGTGCTCACCACACATCTAGATACGTTCCTTAAGGGGTCTAGTTTCCAAAATGGTGTGATTTGTGGGGGGTTTCGACTGTTTAGGCGTATCAGGGGCTCTCCAAATGCGACATGGCAATATATAAGAATGAAGCGTGTGCACTGCAGTATAAAGAGGTGCCTGAGTAGGTTCCCAATCCAAATAGTATATAGTAAAACTCGGCACTCAACTTGGAGAAAACGTGGTAGTATTTATTGTAGTCAGTGATGTCAAACGTTTCGGTCCCAAAGGACCTTCAACAGTGACTATACAAAAAATAATATTATATGGTGAGTAAATTAAATTTGAAAGTTGCATAACAGATGCTAAATAAAGTATTTACACGTGGTCATTTAGATTAATAATAGGAGTATATCAAGTGGAAGAAGAAGACAATAATGGTTCAGTCGTTTCAGCATAGTACAACAGAAAAAATGCACGTACCATAGATCACAGTTAGATATAGTTATATTGCCAGAGCGATTCTATTTGCCTATGATGACCTGGAAATGATGGTGGTGGTATAAGTGAGAATAGAACTGCATATAGTGGGTGAGCAAAGTGAAGTCTCTTATGCTTACCCCAGGAATAACACACTAGGAAAATGCGGTAATCCCCGCTCGTTTGGTCAGGTGCTGTGGAGTGACATGTGTCAGAGACGTATAAGAGATATATCAAGCTAATAACCTGGGTCTGTGTAACATGTAGTCAAAGTACACATACCATATAGTACAGATGTGGGGGTCTGACATACGTTCAGATTGTATATTAGGGTCTGTAATTATGAAGGAAATACATATTTATCATGTAGTAGATGAATTCCCACGTGACTTTAGTTTGAGGAAAGATACATTAGAGAGAGTTACCGGTAGTGGAGGTTTGGTATACCTAAGATGAGGTATATGCTGCTGCCTGGGAAGATAAAATCAGCAAGCATATGAGCTGAATGTGACTATGATGAGCGCTCGAACCTGGAGGACGGGACAATGTACCTTACCCTGTATCAGAAGTATCGCGGTGTCCACCGCTGGATAAATGCAGGCAGAGGGTGGTGCATGACCGTTGTTTTATAGGAGAGTGAATGAGGCATTTCCTGGTTCCGGGTGAAACGTGTGGCCGGAAGTGACGTACCCGGAAGTGAGTTAAGCGCTCCACATGCGTTCCAGTGATGCGTACAGTGGATGTGCTTGCCAGACGGAGCATGCTCAGTAGAGACAAGGCAGTAAGATCGCCTCATGTAGTCTGATAAGGTGATAATAGGAAGCGGAGAGTGGGTAGTGGTCTAAGTGCCCAAAACATTTCCTCTGGGGTCAATATAGGCGGCTCTCTATTTGCCTATGATGACCTGGAAATGATGGTGGTGGTATAAGTGAGAATAGAACTGCATATAGTGGGTGAGCAAAGTGAAGTCTTTTATGCTTACCCCAGGAATAACACACTAGGAAAATGCGGTAATCCCCGCTCGTTTGGTCAGGTGCTGTGGAGTGACATGTGTCAGAGACGTATAAGAGATATATCAAGCTAATAACCTGGGTCTGTGTAACATGCAGTCAATCTATTTGCCTATGATGACCTGGAAATGATGGTGGTGGTATAAGTGAGAATAGAACTGCATATAGTGGGTGAGCAAAGCCCATCCGAATATTCCTGAATTTAAAGAACCATTCATGCCTTGCTTCAAAAGACCACCAAATCTCAAAAACAATCTGATTCGCGCAGACATTGGTCCATCATCAATGGAAAGACAAAGATTTATTAGTCGCCCCAAAATGGGGACATACCCGTGTCTACATTGCGCCCAGTGCAGTAATGTCCTCAAAGGTGATCGTTTCTATCACCCACATACAGGGAAAACGTTCCACATCAACCAATTTTTCACCTGTGACACATCCTTTGCAATATACTTAATCAAGTGTCCATGTGGATTATTATACATCGGAGAAACACCCCTCCCGTGAGGGAAAGGATCTCAAAGCACAAATCCACTATAAGGTGTGCGAATTTACTTCTCCCTGTACCACATCATTTCCACTCGAAGGGACATACCATTTCCCAACTGAAATTCCAGGTGATTGATCACATACCCCCTTTGAGACGTGGTGGCGACCGGATCTCTCTGCTCAAAAAACGAGAATCATATTGGATACATACTTTAGAAACATTAACTCCTAAAGGTCTCAATAGGGATTACGATATATTGTCTTTCATTTGAATTATTACTTGTCTGCTAACTGTGGTTTCTTTTTCTCCAGAGCCGCCTATATTGACCCCAGAGGAAATGTTTTGGGCACTTAGACCACTACCCACTCTCCGCTTCCTATTATCACCTTATCAGACTACATGAGGCAATCTTACTGCCTTTTCTCTACTGAGCATGCTCCGTCTGGCAAGCACACCCACTGTACGCATCACTGGAATGCATGTGGAGCGCTTAACTCACTTCCGGGTACGTCACTTCCGGCCACACGTTTCACCCGGAACCAGGAAATGCCTCATTCACTCTCCTATAAAACAACGGTCATGCACCACCCTCTGCCTGCATTTATCCAGCGGTGGACACCGCGATACTTCTGATACAGGGTAAGGTACATTGTCCCGTCCTCCAGGTTCGAGCGCTCATCATAGTCACATTCAGCTCATATGCTTGCTGATTTTATCTTCCCAGGCAGCAGCATATACCTCATCTTAGGTATACCAAACCTCCACTACCGGTAACTCTCTCTAATGTATCTTTCCTCAAACTAAAGTCACGTGGGAATTCATCTACTACATGATAAATATGTATTTCCTTCATAATTACAGACCCTAATATACAATCTGAACGTATGTCAGACCCCCACATCTGTACTATATGGTATGTGTACTTTGACTGCATGTTACACAGACCCAGGTTATTAGCTTGATATATCTCTTATACGTCTCTGACACATGTCACTCCACAGCACCTGACCAAACGAGCGGGGATTACCGCATTTTCCTTGTGTGTTATTCCTGGGGTAAGCATAAGAGACTTCACTTTGCTCACCCACTATATGCAGTTCTATTCTCACTTATACCACCACCATCATTTCCAGGTCATCATAGGCAAATAGAATCGCTCTGGCAATATAACTATATCTAACTGTGATCTACGGTATGTGCATTTTTTCTGTTGTACTATGCTGAAACGACTGAACCATTATTGTCTTCTTCTTCCACTTGATATACTCCTATTATTAATCTAAATGACCACGTGTAAATACTTTATTTAGCATCTGTTATGCAACTTTCAAATTTAATTTACTCACCATATAATATTATTTTTTGTATAGTCACTGTTGAAGGTCCTTTGGGACCGAAACGTTTGACATCACTGACTACAATAAATACTACCACGTTTTCTCCAAGTTGAGTGCCGAGTTTTACTATATACCAAATGCTACATGGCGTCCAATTTCAATTCCAGCCAATTTTGGTTTGAAAAAGTCAAACGGCGCTCCTTCCCTTCCAAGCCCTGCCGTGCGCCCAAACAGTGGTCCCACCCCACATATGGGGTATCAGCGTACTCAGGACAAACTGGACAACAACTTTTGTGGTCTAATTTCTTCTGTTACCCTTGGGAAAATAAAAAATTGGGGACTAAACGATCAGGTTTGTGGAAAAAATATGACTTTTTATTTTCATGCCCGGGAGTTATAAACTTCTGTGAAGCACTTGGGGGTTCAAAGTGCTCACCACACATCTATATAAGTTCCTTAGGGGGTCTAGTTTCCAAAATGGTGTCACTTGTGGGGGTTTCCACTGTTTAGACACATTAGGGCCTCTACAAACGCGACATGACGTCCAGCCAATTCTGCGCTGAAAAAGTCAAACGGCGCTCCTTCCCTTCCAAGCTCTGCCATGCACCCAAACAGTGGTTTACCCCCACATATGGGGTATCAGCATGCTCAGGACAAATTGCACAAAAACTTTTGGGGTCTTGTTACCCTTGTGAAAATAAAAATTGGGGTGAAAAGATTGTTTTTGTGGAAAAAATATGATTTTTTACTTTCACTGTTCTATGTTATAAACTTCTGTGAAGCACTTGGAGGTTCAAAGTGCTCACCACACATCTAGTATAAGTTCCTTAGGGGGTCTAGTTTCCAAAATGGGGTCACTTGTGATGGGTTTCCACTGTTGAGACACATCAGGGCCTCTACAAACGCGACATGGCGTCCAGCCAATTCTGCGCTGAAAAAGTCAAATGTCGCTCCTTCCCTTGCGACCTCTGCCGTGCGCCCAAAAAGTGGTTTACCCCCACATATGGGGTATCGGCTTATTCAGGAGAAATTGCACAACAAATTTTGTGGTCCATTTTTTCTTTTAACAGTTGTGAAAATAAAAAAAATAGGTTCCGAAGTAAAGTTTTTGCAAAAAAAGTTACATGTTAATTTTTTTCCTTCCACATTGCTTCAGTTCCTGTGAAGCACGTAAAAAGGGTTAATAAACTTCTTGAATGTGGTTTTGAGCACATTGAGGGGTGCAGTTTTTAGAATGGTGTCACTTTTGGGTATTTTCTATCGTATAGACCCCTCAAAGTGACTTCAAATGTGATGTGGTCCCTAAAATAAAAATGGTGTTGTAAAAATGAGAAATCGCTGGTCAATTTTAACCCTTATAACTTCGTAATAAAAACCCCTCAAACCACAAGAATTCTGTTTGGTCCCCCTAAAGTATTAAGAAGTAGTTCAGGCACCAAGAATAATGAGCTTCATGTGTGGATTAATGATCTCTTTTGCCAGCCTTTTCTGACTATTTAAGACCCTCCCCAAACTTGTGAACAGCACTCATACATGGGAAAGACAAAGGAGCATTCCAAGGCCATCAGAGACAAGATCGTGGAGGGTCACAAGGCTGGCAAGGGTACAAAACCCTTTCCAAGGAGTTGGCCCTACCTGTCTCCACTGTTGGGAGCATCATCCGTAAGTGGAAGGCTTATGGAACTACTGTTAGCCTTCCACGGAATGGACAGCCTTTGAAAGTTTCCTCCCGTGCCGAGGCCAGGCTTGTCCGAAGAGTCAAGGCTAACCCAAGGACAACAAGGAAGGAGCTCCGGGAAGATCTCATGGCAGTGGGGACATTGGTTTCAGTCAATACCATAAGTAACGTACTCCACCGCAATGGTCTCCGTTCCAGACGAGCCCGTAAGGTACCTTTACTTTCAAAGCGTCATGTCAAGGCTCGTCTACAGTTTGCTCATGATCACTTGGAGGACTCTGAGACAGACTGGTTCAAGGTTCTATGGTCTGATGAGACCAAGATCGAGATCTTTGGTGCCAACCACACACGTGACGTTTGGAGACTGGATGGCACTGCATACGACCCCAAGAATACCATTCCTACAGTCAAGCATGGTGGTGGCAGCATCATGCTGTGGGGCTGTTTCTCAGCCAAGGGGCCTGGCCATCTGGTCCGCATCCATGGGAGGATGGATAGCACGGCCTACCTGGAGATTTTGGCCAAGAACCTCCGCTCCTCCATCAAGGATCTTAAGATGGGTCGTAATTTCATCTTCCAACAAGACAACGACCCAAAGCACACAGCCAAGAAAACCAAGGCCTGGTTCAAGAGGGAAAAAGTCAAGGTGTTGGAGTGGCCTAGTCAGTCTCCTGACCTTAACCCAATTGAAAACTTGTGGAAGGAGCTCAAGATTAAAGTCCACATGAGACACCCAAAGAACCTAGATAACTTGGAGAAGATCTGCATGGAGGAGTGGGCCAAGATAACTCCACAGACCTGTGCCGGCCTGATCAGGTCTTATAAAAGACGATTATTAGCTGTAATTGCAAACAAGGGTTATTCCACGAAATATTAAACATAGGGGTTGTATAATAATTGACCCACACTTTTATGTTTAAAATTTATTAAAATTCAACTGAGCAACATAACTTTTTGTTTTGTAAGATTTATGCTTCTGTTAATAAATCCTACTCTCGTTTGCAGTTTGAAGGCTCTAACTTATTTGCATCTTATCAAACCAGCTAAATCTGCAGGGGGTTGAATACTACTTGTAGGCACTGTATATATATATATATATATATTATATATTAATT
>JARQOD010004781.1:0-52370 GCA_033576555.1 Oophaga sylvatica
AACTGTACTACATACATTACAACAGTCACACTCCAAACTCCACTATGGTGAAGACCAAAGAGATGTCAAAGGACACCAGAAACAAAATTGTAGCCCTGTACCATGCTGGTAAATTACAGGCTCCTTTCATCTTTTTAACTGGGAGAACTTGTGGCTGACTAAATACTTTTCCCTCTGTATTTATGCACTGTATGTATAGAGTGTACCATATAGTGTATATATGTGTCTATTAGAGTTGAGCGATACTTTCCGATATCCTAAAGTATCGGAATCGGAATGGTATCGCCGATATCACTAAAATATCGGCGATACCCGATACCGATACCGGAAGTCCCATGTAAGTCTATGGAACAAAATATCGCAACTAAAAAAAACCCATTCTTTCCTTGTAAACACTAAATATACACACATAGAATACATATATATATATATACATGTCATTGTGACATATATATATACATATATGTATAGTTTATACACTTCTACATAGTAAAATATCCTCTCATTCAATTGCCGGGTAAAGCCGGCTTCAGTGAAAAGACAGAAGCACCCGACATGAAATGACACTTGGTGTACATAGGGTTAACCATGTCTTTTCATGTCGTTTGCTATCTGATTTGCACAAACAATTAAATCAGACTATGTGTGCAAAATTTCACACCTGTAGGGGTTAATTAAAGGTGTAAATTCGTTGTAAAAAAAACAGACTTTTTTTGCTACGAATTTACACCTTTAATTAACCCCTACAGGTGTGAAATTTTGCACACATAGTCTGATTTAATTGTTTGTGCAAATTAGGCTGGAGTCACACACAACCACAAAAAATCGGTCCGTTTTAGACGCTCGACAATCGGATCAAAATAAAAACATCACACATCCTTCTGGCATCCGATTTTCCTTCAAAGATGCGATTTAATCGCATGTGTGTGTACCTTGTAACATCCGATTTTCATCCGACTTGCGAGATTTTCTCGCAGGCTTGCAAAACTGACATATAATGGATCCAAAAGAATAGTATTTAAATGCCAAAAGAAAGAATAGATATATACACATAGAGCACATATATATATATATATATATATATATATATATATATGTCATTGTGACATATATATATATATACATATATTTATAGTTCTTACACTTCTACATACTGTTATAGCCGCTAATTCAATTGCCGCTTCAGTGAAATCACAGAAGCCGACATGAAATGATACATTGTTTCCACACATTTAACCATGTAATTTCATGTATTTTTATATATGTTTGAAACATACAATTACATGAGTATATGTGTGCTAAATTTCAGACATGTAGGGGTTAATTAAAGGTGTAAATTCGTTAAAAAAAAATGCGTGGGCTCCCGCTGTATTTTCTCCACCAGACAGACAAAGCAAGCGAGTGGGGGCAGATAATAATAGCCTAGGGAGGGTACATTTTTTTTGTGCCCCCCCTGGCTACTAACATCTGCCCCCAGACACCCCAGAAAAGGCAAATCTATAATTAGATTCGCCCTTTCTGGCACTTTGCCCGTCTATTCCCATTGCCCTGTAGCGGTGCGAATGGGTTAATAAGGGTTAAAATGACCTTGCAATTGAAAGGTCACTTTAAGCCAGGTTAATAATTGATAGCTGTCAATTAGGCAACTATCAATTATTAATCCTATTGTATGAAAGAAAAATCAAACACACACACTTTAATAAAAAATAAGTTTAATTAAATAATCACACAGTTTTTGACCATATTTTATTTTCCTGCTAAAACCATTTCCTGTAATAAAAATAAAATAAAAAAGCAAAATTATACTTACCAATCCGATGTACAGTCAGGTCCCACGGTGTAATCCATCAGAAAGGGTTAACAGGTTAAAGGTCGCAGAGAGCTAATAATGCTGTCTCAGACCTGTATTCCCCTGAATGAATAAGTTCCTCTCCCAGCGAAAGTAGAGGAATAGATTCATGAATGGAGCTTAATTGATTTCTTGCCAATTTAACTGTAGTGACCTGACCTAAAGGGAAAGTGGACACAATCAATTAAGCTTCATTCATGAAACACATCCTCTCCTGTCGCCAGGAGAGGAACTTATTCATTCATGAGCTTTGAGCTGAGCATGCAGGATTACTTGCACTGCTTGGCTCAAAGCTAGTTAACCCTTTGTGAAGGATTACAGCGTGGGACGTGACAGATCGGCGGAATAGGTAAGAATAATGTTGTTTTATTTCTTTTTCTTTATTTTAGGAGATCAATGACTTCGCACGGATTTAGTGTAAAATAAAATATGGTCAAAAAAATGTGTTTTTATTTCATTAAAATTATTTATTCTTAAAGTGTGTGTGTTTTTTTATTTACTTCAATAGGATTAATAATTGATAGTTGTCTAATTGACAGCTATCAATCATTAACCTGCCTTAAGGTCACCTTTCAATTGCAAGGTGACAGTAAGGTGAGATTAACCCATTCGCCACCGCTACAGGGCAATGGGAATAGACGGGCAAAGTGCCAGAAAGGGCGAATCTAATTATAGATTTGCCCTTTCTGGGTGTCTGGGGGCAGATGTTAGTAGCCAGGGGGGCACAAAAAAATGCACCTTCCCTGGGCTATTATTATCTGCCCCCACTCGCTTTGCTTTGTCTGTCTGGTGGAGAAAATACAGCGGGAGCCCACGCATTTTTTTTCAACGAAATTACACCTTTAATTAACCCCTACATGTCTGAAATTTTGCACAAATACACTCATGTAATTGTATGTTTCAAACATATATAAAAATACATGAAATTACATGGTTAAATGTGTGGAAACAATGTATCATTTCATGTCGGCTTCTGTGATTTCACAAAACCCGGCAATTGAATTAGCGGCTATTACAGTATGTAGAAGTCTAGGAACTATAAATATATGTATATATACATGTCACAATGACATGTATATATATATATGTATGTGTTTCTATGTGTATATATCTATTCTTTCTAGTCTTTATTAAAGCTGTCAGTGTGATTTTACAGTATAGGCGGGGATGAATTGCCGGCTTTCTAAAGGACACCGATGCGATTTCATCGCAAGTCACACAGTGTGGTCCGTTTGTAATCAGATTTTTCATCGCTCCCATAGACTTGCATTGGCGATTGTCGACCGACAATCGGTGACAATCGCAGCATGCTGCGATTGTACACGGACGTTTAAAACGGACCACAAAAAATCTGATACTGGGAGCTGCTCCATAGATTAACATAGGTCCGACTGCAATGCGATATTTCATCGCATTGCAGTCGTCCGATTTTGTCGCCAGTGTGACTCCGGCCTTAGATAGCAAAGGACATGAAAAGACATGGTTAACCCTATGTACACCAAGTGTCATTTCATGTCGGGTCACCCGACATGAAATGACACTTGGTGTACATAGGGTTAACCATGTCTTTTCATGTCCTTTGCTATCTAATTTGCACAAACAATTAAATCAGACTATGTGTGCAAAATTTCACACCTGTAGGGGTTAATTAAAGGTGTAAATTCGTTTAAAAAAAACGGACTTTTTGCTACGAATTTACACCTTTAATTAACCCCTACAGGTGTGAAATTTTGCACACATAGTCTGATTTAATTGTTTGTGCAAATTAGATAGCAAAGGACATGAAAAGACATGGTTAACCCTATGTACACCAAGTGTCATTTCATGTCGGGTTCTGCATTTTCACAAAAGCCGGCAATTGAATTAGCGGCTATTATACTATGTAGAAGTGTATGAACTACAAATATAAATATATATATATATGTGTCACAAATTCAATGACATGTATATATATATATGAGGTGTAAAATTGCTGAAAAAAAATGCGTGGGCTCCCGCCCTATTTTCGCAACCAGACAGACAAAGCCAGTGAGTGGGGCAGATAATAATAGCCCAGAGAGGGACCATTATTTTTGCCCCCCCCGGCTACTAACATCTGCCCCCAGACACCCCAGGAAAGACAAATCTATAATTAGATTCGCCCTTTCTGGCACTTTGCCCGTCTATTCCCATTGCCCTGTAGCGGTGGCGAATGGGTTAATATGGGTTAAAGCCACCTTGCTATTGAAAGGTGACCTTAAGCCAGGTTAATAATTGAGAGCTGTCAATTAGACAACTATCAATTATTAATCCTATTGCATGAAATAAAAATAAAACACACACACTTTAATTAAAAATCATTTTAATGAAATAAAGACACATGTTTTTGACCATCTTTTATTTTACTGCAAAAACCATTTCCTGTAATAAAAATAAAATAAAAAAGCAAAATTATTCTTACCTATCCCATGCACAGTCAGGTCCCACGGTGTAATCCTTCAGAAAGGGTTAATGTTTACTGCAGGGACCGCAGCTAATGCTGCAGCCTCACAGTAAACCCCAAATGATTGAGTTCCTCTCCTGCCTGACAGGAGAGTAAAGGCTGGGTGTCACATAACGATACACCAGCGATCCCGACAACGATATGCACTTGTCAGGATCGCTGGTGTATCGCTACATGATCGCTGCTGAGCTGCCAAACAGGCAGCTCAGGCAGCGATCTGGGACAGCGACACTGCGGGTAACATCGCTTAAGGGCCCGTCTCACATAGCGATATCGCTACCGAGATCGCTGCTGAGTCACTAGTTTTGTGACGCAGCAGCGAGCTCACCAGCGATATCGCTGTGTGTGACATTCAGCGACGATCAGCCCCCTGCCGGGTATCGCTGATCGTCGCAGAAATGTCAGGACCTTTTTTTGATCGCTGGTTTCCCTCTGACAGGCACGCATCGCTGCGTGTGACAGGCGGGAGACCAGCGATCCGCTGGTAACCAAGGTACACAGCGGGTTTCCAGGCACCGCGCAGCGCTTGGAAACCCGCTATGTACCTTGGATACCAGCTCCCTGCATCAGGGCGCTGGTATCCAAGGTACACAGCGGGTTTCTAGGCACAGCCCCGCGCCTGGAAACCCGCTGTGTACCTTGGTTACCAGCGGATCGCTGGTCTCCCGCCTGTCACACGCAGCGATGTGTGCCTGTCAGCGGGAAACCAGCGATCAAAGGTCCTGACATTTCAGCGACGATCAGCGATACCCGGCAGGGGGCTGATCGTCACTGAATGTCACACACAGCGATATCGCTGGTGAGCTCGCTGCTGCGTCACAAAACTAGTGACTCAGCAGCGATCTCGGTAGCGATATCGCTATGTGAGACGGGCCCTTAAGTGGAAAGCTTAATTGATTGCTTTCCACTTTCACTTCAGGTCAGCCAGGGACACAATCAGTGACGTCAGAGGGAACTGATTAACAAAAATAGGGGTTCCCTTCGAAAAAAAAATGGCGTGGGGTCCCCCCTATTTTTGTTAACCAGCCAGATGAAGCAGACCGCTGAGGCCTGGATTTTCAGGCTGTTAAGGAGCCAAGATCCATGGACCTTGCCAGCCTGATAATACCAGGCCACAGCAGTCTGCATATCTTGGCTGATTAACAAAAATAGGGGATCCCCTCGAAAAAAATTGGCGTGGGGTCCCCCCTATTTTTGTTAACCAGCCAGATGAAGCAGACCGCTGAGGCCTGGATTTTCAGGCTGTTAAGGAGCCAAGATCCATGGACCTTGCCAGCCTGATAATACCAGGCCACAGCAGTCTGCATATCTTGGCTGATTAACAAAAATAGGGATCCCCTCGAAAAAAATTGGCGTGGGGTCCCCCCTATTTTTGTTAACCAGCCAGATGAAGCAGACCGCTGAGGCCTGGATTTTCAGGCTGTTAAGGAGCCAAGATCCATGGACCTTGCCAGCCTGATAATACCAGGCCACAGCAGTCTGCATATCTTGGCTGATTAACAAAAATAGGGGATCCCCTCGAAAAAAATTGGCGTGGGGTCCCCCCTATTTTTGTTAACCAGCCAGATGAAGCAGACCGCTGAGGCCTGGATTTTCAGGCTGTTAAGGAGCCAAGATCCATGGACCTTGCCAGCCTGATAATACCAGGCCACAGCAGTCTGCATATCTTGGCTGATTAACAAAAATAGGGGATCCCCTCGAAAAAAATTGGCGTGGGGTCCCCCCTATTTTTGTTAACCAGCCAGATGAAGCAGACCGCTGAGGCCTGGTTTTTCAGGCTGGTAAGGATCCAATATCCATGGACCTTGCAAGCCTGATAATACCAGGCCACAGCAGTCTGCTTAGCTTGGCTGGTTAACAAAAATAGGGGATCCCCTCGAAAAAAAAACGGCGTGGGGATCCCCCCTATTTTTGTTAACCAGCCAAGTAAAATGCAGACTGCTGCGGCCTGGTATTAAAAGACTGTCAAGGCCCATGGATTTTGGCCCTCAACAGCCTGATAATACCAGGCTACAGCAGCCCCACATTTGGTGCATCAAAAGATGTGCCAATTGTGGCACTTTACCCGGCTCTTCCCACTTGCCCTGTAGCGGTGGCAAGCGGGGTAATAAGGGGTTAATGTCACCGTTGATTGCACGGTGACAATAAGCCCGGTTAATAATGGAGAGGCGTCAATAAGACACCGATCCATTATTAATCTCAAAGTTATTAAATGTATAAAAAAAAGACAGCAAGAAAAAAGTCTTTTAATGAAATAAAAGAGACAACACAGTTTTCATTTTTTTTATTGTACTCTCATTCCTGCGACGCCATCGATCTCCTGTAAAAAAAGAAAAAAAACAAACCAACAGTATACCACCTGTCCGACGCAGTCCATAACGACAGTCCCATGACGATCCAGCTCTGCTACATCGCAATGACAGGCAGAGCCTGTCATTGCAACGCAGCACAGCTGATTACCTGCTTCCCCGGCGGTGACGTCATCGGACTGACTGCTTTACGGCCGCGATTACCCAGCAGTCACTGCAGTTATCGCGAGAAACTGCATGTGACCGCCGGGGAAAGAAGATGGCGGCCATGAAGCAGTGCAGGACGTGACCTCCGGAGATCTTCTGCCAGGTAAGTGCCGCTGACTCCTGACAGACCCGACCGACGGACACTGACAGTGACAGTGACAATCCCGATTCCGGTATCCGAT
The DNA here is from genome assembly GCA_033576555.1 of Oophaga sylvatica. NCBI lineage: Eukaryota > Metazoa > Chordata > Amphibia > Anura > Dendrobatidae > Oophaga > Oophaga sylvatica. The sequence goes on from JARQOD010004781.1 coordinate 7,030, forward strand.
AAGACGAAAATATCGGAACTCGGAATCGGAATTCCGATACAGCTAATATCGGCCGATACCCGATATTTGCAGTATCGGAATGCTCAACACTAGTGTCTATATATAGTATGAACTGCCTGTCTATATATACTGTATGTGTGTTGTGATGTAATGACCCCTGATGCAGCTAGGGGCACTGTGTATGGCCCTCGGGATATGCATGGAGGCATGTGATGGATGGACGGTATGTATCGCAGAGGTGGGTGGCCCTGTGATGGAAGCCTGGATATGTTTTTGCTCAGCAGATCTATTGCTGAGAGTTGTGCTATATATTGGGAGGCTTCCAGGTGACTAGGAGAGCTGGGTGGGTCCAGTCACCTACAAACCCACCCAAGGGCTATGTGTCTGAATACCCAAGATAAAACCTGTATGTGGTTGTGTGTATCTGAAGGACCTGTGATGAGGTCATGATCAGGTGACCTAACCATGTGATCCTTACCTCACCTGTAAGCGGGTTACACCTATGAAATGGAGTGTGCTTTTCACCTGGGAGAGTGTTGTGGGAGTCTGCCAGGGTGGACAGACTTCCATGCATCCAGGCGGGACATTACAGAGAGGTCTCTGTGTCTGAAGAGAGTGTTGTGGGAGTCTGCCAGGGTGGACAGACTTCCATGCGTCCAGGCGGGACATTACAGAGAGGTCTCTGTGTCTGAAGAGAGTGTTGTGGGAGTCTGCCAGGGTGGACGGACTTCCATGCGTCCAGGCGGGACAATACAGAGAGGTCTCTGTGTCTGAAGAGAGTGTTGTGGGAGTCTGCCAGGGTGGACGGACTTCCATGCGTCCAGGCGGGACAATACAGAGAGGTCTCTGTGTCTGAAGAGAGTGTGTGGGAGTCTGTGAGTGTGAACAGACTACCATGTGTCCAGGCGGGACATTACAGAGAGGTCTCTGTGTCTGAGGAGTGAGGCTCCAAGCAGGAGCTGAAGTACTGAAGATTTGTATTTCATGTGACTGTGAGGTTTATGATGTAATAAACCTGATGATTTTTGGATAAGAAAGTGTCTCCTGATTACCTCTGAAGCAGCCGAGTGAGCTGAAACCTTACAATTGGTGGATGGAATGCTGGCAGCGGCCCAAAGAGCACATGTTGCAGGACTGGGAATCAGGAATCAGAGGAGGAACGGACGGTCTGTGAAAACCGTGAGTGTGACCAGTGGTCACGAATAAACTGTACATTTATGTTTATGGGGTGCCTCTGATATGAGGTATCTGAAGAAGCTGTTAAGCAGTGGTGACAGACAGGAGTCTGTGTTATGTTGACTGGGGTCATTGAAAATGGAGAAAAAGCATGCTGATAGGATACCTCTGAGGAGGAGGTCTCCAGGAACCTGTGTGGTTGACGCCAACAGGTAACGGTCTTGAAAACCGTGTTATGATGGTCGGGACCAGAGGGAACTGTTCATGAGAGAAAGACTGTATTTTTTCCTTTGTTGGATGCCTCTGAGGAGGAGGTGTCCGGAAACCTGCGTGGCCAACAGGTAACAGACAGGAGTCTGTGGTGTACTGACAGGTCAGTGAGAGATTGTTTTGTCCTTGTGGGATGCCTCTATGAAGAGGAGGTGTCCGGAAACCTGCGTGATCAACAGGTAACAGACAGGAGTCTGTGGTTTACTGACGGGTCAGTGAGAGATTGTTTTGTCCTTGTGGGATGCCTCTATGAGAGAGGAGGTGTCCGGAAACCTGAGTGATCAACAGGTAACAGACAGGAGTCTGTGGTGTACTGACGAGTCAGTGAGAAACTGTTTTTTCCTTTGTGGGATGCCTCTATGAGATAGGAGGTGTCCGGAAAATCTCTCTGGCCGAGAGTGTAACAGACAGGAGTCTGTGTTGTGCTGACGGGTCAGTGAGAAACTGTTTTTTTTTCTGGAACACGTGTGAGGTGTTTGCTGTGGCTCGGAGGAGTCATGAAGGTGACAAGCGGCTGGCTGTGACTCGTGGGGTCACGAAGGTGACAAGCGGCAAGACAGCGCAGCGTGCAGAGACTTGTGGTAGCAGGAGCTACAGTGACTGTTGCAGCAAGAAGTTCTGCAGCAGCCGGAGCTGCAGTAACAGCCACAGCAGCTTAGGAGTAGCATCTGGAGGTGCTGGTTGTTGGTGGCTGCAACGGAAGCGGTGGCAGTACCAGCAGGAGCTGGTGTGGAAAAAAAGGACAATGTGAACTGAGGCGCACAAACTCTTAAAGGGCCAGTACATGCCCTAAGTGAAAGTCACTGTCTAAGGGTACTGTGTGGACTGGGGCCTGTAAGAGCCGTGATGTGTACCCCAGTAATGGGTGGTGTCCCTAGAGGGGGAGGAGTCCCAAAAGGGGGGCGGCAACCCAAAAATGGGATGGTGGCCCAAAAGGGGGCGGAATCTCAAAAGGGGGTGGTAACCCAAATTGGGATGGTGGCCCGGAAGGGGGCGGAGTCCCAAAAGGGGCGTCAAATCAAAAGGGGGTGGTGTCCCAAAAAGGGGTGGCACCGGTTTCCTCAGAGGGCATATCTGAGGAACAGCGGTGTGGGTGTTATACGTATTCCGCATGTGGCATAGACTTCCCGTTTGATAACAGCCCACAGGTGTGTACTGTAATGTTACATAGGGAAGGAGTCTCTGGACAGTTGGACTCAAAGAGTCAGGTGACTCTGAAAGGAACTCCGCTAGTTCTCTGTCTGACCGAGAAAAAGGTCCAGGTGTGCTGCATCCACGGGCTCACTGTGGACTATTTGGTAGACAGGGTGATGCTTGAGATGTCCACAAGTGTCGAGGATCAAGATGGCGGTATACCACCGAACGTATTGTACCCCTATGAGAGGAAACGGGACTTTGTATTTTTTGAAAATGCATGGGAGGTTGATGAAGTGTGGGGTTGCTCAGAGGAGAGACGGAATGACCCTAAGGGAGCCCCATCACAGCAGCGGCTGTAGTGGTTCCTTGTCGTGTGAAGTGTGAAAAGGATGTAACCCCTAATAGTGATAGTCCCGAGCCCCAGGTGACCAGAAGAAAGTGTGGGTCAGACCAACTCGGGGACTTGGAGGTGACGAGACGAGTGACCGTGGGAAACGGTTTAGCTCCAGCACAGGGGTCTGACACATGTCTAGGTGGGGACGTGCTGTTCCAGGATGACAGGGGGAGTGGGAGTGACTCCTATGCAGACTGTGACTGGACTGCAAGGGAAAGTGAGTGCAGTAAGCTGGAGCTCTCTGAAGTTACTGAGAGTCGTGAGACAGTTGAAGCTGCAGATGCCGGAACAGGCGGAACTCTGAAGAAGCAGAGTGTGGGTGGGCAAGAAAGCCCATCTGAAAATGTAATTGAAGAGGTAATGGTGCGACATGTGCTGGCTAAAAGAGAGCAGGAAAATGAGATGGAGCTGCTTAGAGTCAGTGAAAGAGACAGTCGAGCGAGAAAGGGTCCTAAGACAAGTGATTGAGCATAAAGTGGAGGAGCTGGAGAAGGAAGTCTCTAAGCTCAGAGAGGCCCAAGAGAAGCATCAGCAGGAGCTTCTCCGGAGGGAGGATGAGTGTCGCGGCTTGGCAGAAGAGCGAGATAGAGTTCTCAGAGAGCTCAAGATAAAGGAGGAGACTAGTGCTCAGCTCCAGAAATCCACGGGAGAAGAAATCCAGCAGAAGTGCCATGCAGATGGATACACAAAGGAGAGCGATGTCTTGGAAAACTGTACTAACGCTCAGGATGAGGAGGTCCAACAGTCTGTCCAAGAAGGCGACGGGTCGGTTTTCAAGTGTGTAATAGAGATACCCGAAGACAGGCGAGAAGTATGTGCCATTAAGGAGGTGCATGAGGACTTTAGAAAGGCAGTAGAAGCATGCAGTGTGAACTGGGTGCCAGAGATGAAACAGTTAGTCATACTGTCGACTAAGGAAGTCACACTGAAGCGAGTGGCTATCCTGAGGGACATGCACCTACATTGTCTCCGCATGAAACAGGTGATCCTGTTGAGAAATAAAGAAGCCGCTCGACGTCTGGAGCAAGCAAGAAAGACGCAAAATCAGCTTGGCTTGGTGGAAGACATCATTCAAGTGCCCAGAGGTCTGGTGAAGAAAGTCATCGGAAGACTTGGGAAAGTGATGCAGGAGATGGTGAATAAGTCCGGTGTGACGAGAGTCAGGATTCCGGCTGATGACGAAGTCCAGGTCAGGGGTGAAGATGGGAAGGTCCCATTCCTCGTTGTTGGATCCAGGGAGAGCCTTGGGAATATCCGGATGCTCCTGGAGTATCGTGTGTCGTACCTAAGAGAAGTAGAGCTGCTACGACTTGAGAGGGACCAGGTCAACAGAAACCTGCAGGAAATAGAAAGAAGATGGCCTCCACCTTCAACCCGTGGTATTGAGAGGAGAAGAGGTAGAAGTAGTGATGCCTCAGTTAGCTCAGTGATAAGTGACCTAAGTAGGAGAACCTATAGTGGAAAAAATGAAAAGGACGCAGACCAGACAGGACGTAGGGGTGCAAGGGAATTGCGACACCGTACTGACCGCTGGGATGCGGTGGTCTGACAGGGGGGCGTCAGCAACAGATGTGACAGAGTCGGAGGACAGACGCCTACCAAAGAGTTTAGTAGCAGGGTCTGACTTAGAGAGACGGGGTGACTGGCAGAGATGACCGAGAAGGATCTCTGGTCGGGTAACAAGTGTTCAACCCCACAAGTTTGAACAGAGGGGGAGGTATGTGATGTAATGACCCCTGATGCAGCTAGGGGGCACTGTGTATGGCCCTCGGGATATGCATGGAGGCATGTGATGGATGGACGGTATGTATCGCAGAGGTGGGTGGCCCTGTGATGGAAGCCTGGATATGTTTTTGCTCAGCGGATCTATTACTGAGAGTTGTGCTATATATTGGGAGGCTTCCAGGTGACTAGGAGAGCTGGGTGGGTCCAGTCACCTACAAACCCACCCAAGGGGTATGTGTCTGAATACCCAAGATAAAACCTGTATGTGGTTGTGTGTATCTGAAGGACCTGTGATGAGGTCATGATTAGGTGACCTAACCATGTGATCCTGACCTCACCTGTGGGCGGGGTTACACCTATGAAATGGAGTGTGCTTGGCACCTGGGAGAGTGTTGTGGGAGTCTGCCAGGGTGGACAGACTTCCATGCGTCCAGGCGGGACATTACAGAGAGGTCTCTGTGTCTGAAGAGAGTGTTGTGGGAGTCTGCCAGGGTGGACGGACTTCCATGCGTCCAGGCGGGACAATACAGAGAGGTCTCTGTGTCTGAAGAGAGTGTGTGGGAGTCTGTGAGTGTGAACAGACTACCATGTGTCCAGGCGGGACATTACAGAGAGGTCTCTGTGTCTGAGGAGTGAGGCTCCAAGCAGGAGCTGAAGTACTGAAGATTTGTATTTCATGTGACTGTGAGGTTTATGATGTAATAAACCTGATGATTTTTGGATAAGAAAAGTGTCTCCTGATTACCTCTGAAGCAGCCGAGTGAGTTGAAACCTTACAGTGTATATATACTATCTATATACTGCATTTGTGTACATACTGTGTGGGTACTGTATACACTGTGTGTATATGCCGTGGTGCGGTCCAATAGCCGTGAGTTAAGTACTCTTTTCTTACTCCCCAGCACAGTCCATGAAGGTGAGCGTCCTGACTGGGTGTGGTGACTTCATCTAAAGGGACGCTACACCTTTGCAGGTTGCATATAACCTATTACTTTTGGTGTCCAGGACCAGATGTTGAGGACTTTAATGAGGGAGACCACCAGTCGAAAAAAAACTTTTTATTTAACCCCTTAATGACCAAGCCATTTTGTAGGTTAAAGACCAGGCCAATTTTTACAATTCTGACCACTGTCTCTTTATGAGGTTATAACTCTGGAACGCTTCTACGGATCTTGGCGATTCTGAGAATGTTTTCTCGTGACATATTGTACTTCATGATAGTGGTAAAATTTCTTCAATATAACTTGCGTTTATTTATGAAAAAAACGGAAATATGGCAAAAATTTTGAAAATTTTGCAATTTTCAAACTTTTAATTTTTATGCCATTAAATCAGAGAGATATGTCACAAAAATTAGTTAATAAATAACATTTCCCACATGTCTACTTTACATCAGCACAATTTTGGAACCGACATTTTTTTTGTTAGGAAGTTATAAGTGTTAAAAGTTGACCAGCGATTTCTCATTTTTCCAACAAAATTTACAAAACCATTTTTTTTAGGGACCACCTCATATTTGAAGTGAATTTGAGGGGTCAATATGACAGAAAATACCCAAAAGTGACACCATTCTAAAAACTGCACCCCTCAACGTGTTCAAAGCCACATTCAAGAAGTTTATTAACCCTTTAGGTACTTCACAAGAATTGAAGCAATGTGGAAGGAAAAAATGAACATTTAACTTTTTTTCCCAAAATTTTTCTTTCGACACAATTTTTTAAATTTTGTCAAGGGTATCAGGAGAAAATGAACCACAATATTTGTTGTACAATTTCTACTCAGTACACCGATACCCCATGTGTGGGGGTAAACCACTATTTGGGCGCATGCAGAGCTCAGAAGGGAAGCAGCGCCATTTGACTTTTTTGGCTGGAATTGAGATTGGATGCCATGTCGCATTTGGAGAGTCCCTGTGTGCCTAAACAGTGGAAACCCCCCACAAGTGACCCCATTTTGGAAACTAGACCCCCCAAGGAACTTACCTAAATGTGTTGTGAGAGCTTTTAACCCCCAAGCGCTTCACAGAAGGTTATAACGTAGAGCAGTAAAATTAAAAAATCATATTTTTTCCACAAAAATGATCTTTTCATCCCAATTTTTATTTTCCAAAGGATAAAAGGACCCCAAAAGTTATTGTGCAATTAGTCCTGAGTATGCTGATACCCATAGTGGGGTAAACCACTATTTGGGCGCATGGCAGAGCTCGGAAGAGAAGCAGCGCCATTTGACTTTTTTGGCTGGAATTGAGATTGGACGCCATGTGGTATTTGAAGAGCCCCTGTGTGCCTAAACAGTGGAAACCCCACACAAGTGACCCCATTTTGGAAACTAGACCCCCCAAGGAACTTATCTAGATGTGTGGTGAGAGCTTTGAACCCCCAAGGGCTTCACAGAAGGTTATAACGTAGAGCAGTAAAATTAAAAAATCATATCTTTTCCACAAAAATGATCTTTCCACCCCCAATTGTTATTTTCCAAAGGCTAACAGGACCCCAAAAGTTATTGTGCAATTTGTCCTGAGTATGCTGATACCCAATATGTGGGGGTAAACCACTATTTTGACGCATGGCAGAGCTTGAAAGGGAAGGAGCGCCTTTTTCAAATGCAGACTTTGATGGAATGGTCTGCGGGTGTCATGTCACGTTTGGAGAGCCCCTGATGTGCCTAAACAGTAGAAACCACCCACAAGTGACTCCATTTTGGAAACTAGACCCCCAAGGAACTTATCTAGATGTGTGGTGAGAGCTTTGAACCCCCAAGGGCTTCACAGAAGGTTATAAACGTAGAGCAGTAAAATTAAAAAAATCATATCTTTTCCCACAAAAATGATCTTTCCACCCCCAATTGTTATTTTCCAAAGGCTAACAGGACCCCAAAAGTTATTGTGCAATTTGTCCTGAGTATGCTGATACCCAATATGTGGGGGTAAACCACTATTTTGACGCATGGCAGAGCTTGAAAGAGAAGGCGCGCCTTTTTCAAATGCAGACTTTGATGAATGGTCTGCGGGTGTCATGTCACGTTTGGAGAGCCCCTGATGTGCCTAAACAGTAGAAACCACCCACAAGTGACTCCATTTTGGAAACTAGACCCCCAAGGAACTTATCTAGATGTGTGGTGAGCACTTTGAACCCCCAAGTGCTTCACAGAAGTTTATAACGTAGAGCCGTGAAAATAAAAAAATCATATTTTTTTCCACAAAAATAATCTTTTTGCCCCCAAATTTTTATTTTTATAAGGGTAACAGGAGAAATAGGACCCCAAAAGCTATTGTGCAATTTGTCCTGAGTACGCTGATATCCCATATGTGGGGGGAACCACTATTTTGACGCATGGCAGAGATCGGAAGGGAAGGAGCACCGTTTTTAAATGCAGACTTTGATGGAATGGTCTGCGGGTGTCATGTCGCGCTTGGAGAGCCCCTGATGTGCCTAAACAGTAGAAACCCCCCACAAATGACCCCATTTTGCAAACTAGACCCCCCAAGGAACTTATCTAGATGTGTGGTCAGCACTTTGAACCCCCAAGGGCTTCACAGAAGTTTATAACGTACAGCCGTGAAAATAAAAAAAATCATATTTTTTTCCACAAAAATGACCTTTTTGCCCCCCAAATTTTTTTTTTTCTAAGGGTAACAGGAGAAATAGGACCCCAAAAGCTATTGTGCAATTTGTGCTGAGTACGCTGATATCCCATATGTGGGGGGAACCACTATTTTGACGCATGGCAGAGATCGGAAGGGAAGGAGCACCGTTTTTAAATGCAGACTTTGATGGAATGGTCTGCGGGTGTCATGTCGCGCTTGGAGAGCCCCTGATGTGCCTAAACAGTAGAAACCCCCCACAAATGACCCCATTTTGCAAACTAGACCCCCCAAGGAACTTATCTAGATGTGTGGTCAGCACTTTGAACCCCCAAGGGCTTCACAGAAGTTTATAACGTAGAGCCGTGAAAATAAAAAAATCATATTTTTTTCCACAAAAATGACCTTTTTGCCCCCAAATTTTTATTTTTCTAAGGGTAACAGGAGAAATAGGACCCCAAAAGCTATTGTGCATTTTGTCCTGAGTATGCTGATACCCCATATGTGGGGGGAACCACTGTGATCGCCTTACTGCGATCTTCGGAGGCACAATGAACAAATCTACAAAAGGTGAAGAATTGTTTTTCTTTTTTACGCCGTTCCTCGTGCGGTATTAGTGATTAGGTGACTTTATTCCTCGGATCGGTGTGATTACAGCGATACCAGATTTACATCCTTTTTTCATGTTTAGCTTCTGTCACACTCTAAAAGACGCTTTTTTTTTTAATAATTTTTTGTAAGAAATTTTTGCATCGCCGTATTTTGAGAGCTATAATTTTTCCATATTTCAGCCGACAGAGTTATCTGTGGGCTTATTTTTTGTGGGACGAGCTGACGTATTTATTGGTACCATATTCGGGCACATAACGTTTTTTGATTGCTTCCTATTCCGATTTTTGTGGAATCAGAATGAACAAAAACCAGCAATTCAGGAATTGTTTTTTTTTTTTTTTTTTTCCTCCGTTCCGCGTGTGGTAAAATTGATAAAGCAGCTTTTTTCTTCGGTCACTGCGATTACAGCGATACCTCATTTATATTTTTTTTATGTTTTGGCGTTTTTTACACAATAAAAAATTTTATAGAAAAAATAATTATTTTGCATAAGTTTTATTCCGCGAGCTATAACTTTTTATTTTTTCGCTGACGATGCTGTAATAGTGGCTTGTTTTTTGCGGGACAAGATGACGTTTTCAGCGGTACCATGATTATTTATATCTGACTTTTTGATCGCGTGTTATTGCACTTTTTCCAAGCGGTATGATGATACAGCTTGGAAAAAGTATAATTTACTACTTTTTTTGTTTTTTTTTTTACGGCTTTCACTGAAGGGTTAACTAGGGTTACGCTTTATAGATGGGGTTTTTACGGACGTGGCGATACCTAACATGTGTATTTTTTTTGTTTTTTATTTTTTTTAATACATAAAAATGTGTATTTTTTAGGGGATTTTTTTTAAATTATTTTTAATATTTTTTTTACAATTTTTTTTTAAAAATGATTTTTTTAACTTGTCCCTTTATGGGACTTTCACTTTTTTTTACTTTTTATTGCAGTTACAATGCATTGCAATGCTCCAGAATTGCAATGCATTGTACCTATGATGAAAGCTGCTGTGACATGATCACAGCAGCTTCCCGTAGGTAGATGACCCGGAGGTTGTCATGACAACCCCCGGGTCATCAAGGCAGAGATCGGGCCCTGCAAATACATTGCAGGGCGCCGATCTGAGGCAGAGGGAACTCCCGACCCTCTGCCTCCCCCCCTGAGCTCTGCGATCGCGCTGGATCGCAGCAGTCAGGGGGTTAACAGCCAGGGGTGGTGGGGGCTCCGCTCCTGGCTGTCAGTGCAGGAAGCCTGGCGACTGCAGCGCCGGCTCCTGCACTGATCGCACTGGGGAAGCTGAAATTTCAGCTTCTCCTGCACGATCGCTGCTGTGTTTGGTCAGTCAGATTGACTGACCAATCACAGCGCTGTGGGTGCGGGACCGACGGCAAAGGTCCCCGCACCGCTTGCCGTGCCTGTCAGCTGTCTATGACAGCTGTCGGCACTGATCTACCACTGCGTGTTTACACGCAGTGGTAGATCAAAGGCATGACGTGCACAGTCCGTCCTGGTGGCGGAACTGGCACCTTGTCATGACGGACTGTGCACGTCAGTGGACATTAATGGGTTAATGATGACTTTGTGGGATTTATCTACAGAAAGTAGCAAGTACACAGCTTCATAAACGATCACTTCATAATACGGAGCATTTTCACACAGTCTCAATTCCTTTCATGTTACTCATTTGGTTTCTCTCACTTGATCTCTACTGTTTTCACTTTCCTTCACCACATGCCAGCTCAGTACTACAGTCCAGTTAGCAAGTCCTATTTTCCACCCTCAGTTCCGTGTCCTTTTTTCCGCCTACGTCTGCATGCGTCCTGCGTACCCTATCTTTAACATTGGGTATGCAGGACATGCGGATGTATGCTGATGCATCTGCATACCTTGTTTTGACGCTGTGCCGACCTGCGCCGAATGCAACATGTTGCATTTTGTTGCGGTTGGCGGGCGCGTCAAAACAATGCATGCGGATGCGTCAGCATACATCCGCATGTCCTGCATACCCAATGTTAAAGGTAGGGTACGAAGGCGGAGCTGAAGGAAGAGGTGTGGCAGTGGGTGGGGCTTAACGGAGGAAAAAGAAGGAAGTAGGCTGTAAGGTTCTATGTATATATTCCTGAAACTCAGTTTGTTCGTCAGCCATTTTACTTTCTGTCTTTCTGTAGCTATCTTGCCCTCAGTCAAAATGGAGTTTCCAGCTTGCATGTTCCCGCCCTGATTCTCTCCTTTGCTTCTTAAGCAGCCACAGCTGAGCAATCAGTGCTTCAGAATCTAGCCTGCAGTGAACCTGTGACTTGACTCCTGTAAGCCTTGGACCTTGTACTCCAGCTATTCCTACTGAGGAACTCTGAAGCACTTGTGGACTCTGAACCCTGCTTTTTGAAAGACCCACGTTTGCATGGACTTACGGTAACAGAGAAGAAGATCCTGAATCTGTGTTGGAGAGTGATTTGCTGAGCTTAGTTTACTCTGGCCTGCTGTGTCTCCTGCTTCTGTGTCTGCAAACTGTGTGACTATTTCTGCCAACTTGTATGAAGTAATACAGGACTTTTCTATATCAAACCCGTGTCTCATGTATGTTCATCGCACCCAAGCACAAGACGCTATATGAACTGTACTACATACATTACAAGATTCTGAAGCCAAAACGTTAGTGTCTGCTGGGTCTGGAAGGCTGTGTCTGCTGTAACTGTGGATATCAGACGTCCGGTTGTACTTTCTGTGATGACAGTGGTTGTGACTTCTCACAACCATTCCAGGTGAGCAATTCCCTTAAGTTTTTTCTTTCTGCAGTGTTATCACAGGTAAACACTATTGTTTTTTTTTTTTCTTTTTCCTCTTTTTTGTCTGCTGTAACTCTGGATATCAGATGTCGGGTTGAAACTTTCTGTGATGATAGTGGTTGTGACTTCTCACAACCATTCCAGGTGAGCAGTTCCCTTAATTTTTTTTTTCTCTCTGCAGTGTTGCCACAGGTGAACACTATTGTTTTTTTTTTTTTTTCTCCTCTCCTCTTCTTCCAGTAATCCTGTCTTAAAAGATCTGGAAAATGGAGGCCCGCATAAAGGAACTTTGCGGAGTGACTGATAATATCCTTGCAGATTTGCAGAATATAAAGACCCGTTTTACAAATCTACAGGACCTCAATAATCACAATTTGCAAGTGTTGGACAGACTACCCAGGATTTGCGAGCCAGGATTGAGGTTCTAGAGGGGCGAGTCCAGCTCCTGCCGTAGCCCCGAGTGCTGGGATTCCCAAGTTGCCCCCTTTTCGTTTTGGCGGTGAATGTGAGAAATTCAGGGGATTTATTAATCAATGCAATCTTTTTTTTCTGCACATGCTCACAATTTCCCACTGAACGATCTAAGGTGCTTACTATAATTATGTTGCTTACCAACAAGGCTTTGATGTGGGCAAACCCTCTGATTGAGACTGAGGATGATTGTTTGAATCACCTTGATGATTTTATTTCAGCCATGGGGCAGGTGTTTGATGACCCCAATCGAGGTGCAACAGCTGAAGCAGCCATGTTAGCTTTGCGCCAAGGTAAGCACTCGGTAGCTGAATATGCCTTGGATTTCAGGAGATGGGCCCTTGATACCACCTGGACAGTTCCGCCAAAAAATCTATTTTTCGAAAGGGGTTATCTCCACTGATTAAGGATGAACTTGCTCGTGCCGACCCTCCCACTGCGTTAGGTGACTTTATTAACTACTGCATCCGTATTGATACTCGTCCTGACTGAACGCAGGCAAGAGAGAAGGTTCGAAAGCAATCGTACTAACCTTTTCCTACCTTCCTCTCCAGCTAAGGAACCTTTGAGTAGGATTACACGGGAACCTGAACCTGAACCCATGCAGGTAGACTCTTTACAACGACGGGTTAGTGATGCACGCAAGGAACATCGTTTTAAGGAGAATCTATGTTTCTATTGTGGTAAGTCAGGGCACTTCATTATAAACTGCCCCAGCCGTTCTCGTAAGACTACTGCAGCACTCATTCATTGTGAGTGTTGCGAGAGGGGATCTGTCAGGTCCGAGCCTCAGGCTCCAGAGAGATCTGCAGCAACAGATCTTGATTTCTCGGACTTAAACTCCGTTACTTCTGAGGACGTTGACTGTGTAAACGCTGCAATTTTTCAAGTTTCCTCAGCGGTGTCCCAGCTGAGTTGTAAGAAAAACAATTCTCATTGCTTTCTTTCCATCAAACTCTGGGTTGACTCAGCTTGGGTGTCTAGCTCTGCTATGATCGACTCAGGGCAAGTGGAAATTTTTATGGACGTCTCCTTTGCTCTGAAACAGGGAATACGTTCAGTGAAGAAGGCTACTCCAGTACAGATGGAAACTGTGGATGGCTCCCTGCTGACCTCTGGACCAGTGGATCAGGAAACAGAGCCTTTGAAGGTTCTTATGGGTAAAGATCATCAAGAGAAACTATCCTTTATGCTTATCTCTTCTCCCCACTTTCCCATTATTCTAGGGCTACCATGGCTGCAGGCTCAGAATCCTACCATTAACTGGGAGACCAAGGAATTACACTTTCCAGAGAAACAGATGAGTCCAAAAGTTTCAGCTTGCTCTGTTCCTAAAGGAATCATGTCAGTCCCTGAACTACCAGCTGTATACCAGGACTATGTGATTTATGTGACAAGAAGAACGCTGACCAGCTTCCTCCTCACCGTTCATATGATTGTCCAATTGAATTATTGCCTGGAGCAGAGATACCTTTTGGTAAGATCTACCCCCTGGCGGGGCCCGAGCTAAAGCTTTAAAGGATTACATAGACGAAAATCTAGCCAAGGGCTTCATACGCCCCTCTTCATCTCCTGCAGGTGCACCCATCTTCTTTGTAAAGAAGAAAGATGGATCTCTGAGACCATGCGTAGACTATAGGGAACTCAATAAGGTTACTATTAGAAACCGTTATCCATTGCCTTTAATCCCTGAGTTATTGGAGAGAGTGCGACATGCCAAAATTTTTTCTAAACTAGATCTTCGTGGGGCTATAACTTAGTCCGTATTAGACCTGGGATGAATGGAAGACTGCATTCAGGTCACGCTATGGACACTTTGAATATTTAGTTATGCCTTTTGGTCTGAGTACCGCCCCAGCCACTTTCCAACACTTGGTGAATGACATCTTCAGGGATCTCCTAGATACATTCGTGGTAATTTATTTGGGTGATATTCTAATTTTTTCTAACTCCACAGAGGAACATCATGGACATGTGAGAATGGTCTTGGAACGTCTAAGACAAAATCATCTTTACATCAAACTTGAAAAGTGTGAATTCCATAGGACCGAAATTCAATTTCTGGGTATGTACTGTCTACACAAGAATTAGTATGGATGGAAGCAAAACCCAAGCCATCAAGGATTGGCCAAGTCCTAGAAATGTGAAGGAGGTACAGCGCTTCATCGGGTTTGCCAACTTCTATAGACGTTTCATTAGAAATTTCTCTGAGGTAGTGTCACCTATCACTCAACTTACCCGAAAGAGTCTAGGTTCTCCTGACTCCCCAAGCCCAGGAAGCATTTTCCCGTCTAAAAGATAAATTACCACTGCACCTATCCTAGTACATCCCAACCCCGAGCTTGCCTTCATAATAGAGGTGGATGCTTCAGACTGTGCCGTTGGAGCTATACTCTCTCAGAGAACAGGTGAGAAGAATGTCTTGCATCCCTGTGCCTTCTTTTCCCAGCAGTTGTCTTCGGCTGAGAGGAACTACGATGTGGGCAATAGAGAGTTGTTGGCCATTATTGCCGCCTTCAAAGAATGGAGACACCTTCTTCAGGGAGCTGCACAGCAAATAGTCGTCCTGACAGACCATCGTAACCTTGAGTTTATCAGGTCGGCTAAGTGTCTGACTCCTCGCCAGGCTCGCTGGAATCTTTTCTTAAACCAATTTAATTTTATCATTTCTTATAGACCAGGATCGCGCAATGGAAAGGCTGATGCACTCTCTAGGATTTACTCAGCAGAGACACGTCCAATTACTCCTCCTAAGACTATTCTTCCTGACTCTAGATTCCTAGGAGTAATTCATAATCAAGACCTACTTAAGGACATCAAGGAAGCATACCATGCGGATTCCTTTTGGCACAACCCCCAAGGGACGTAAGTCTTGTCTTTAAGAATGGTGTGTGGATTCAGGGACAAAAGCCTGTATATTCCTGAAACAGTCAG
Organism: Oophaga sylvatica; assembly: GCA_033576555.1. Taxonomy (NCBI): domain Eukaryota; kingdom Metazoa; phylum Chordata; class Amphibia; order Anura; family Dendrobatidae; genus Oophaga; species Oophaga sylvatica. The sequence continues at coordinate 22,109 of JARQOD010004781.1, forward strand.
ATTGAGAGTATTGCAACTCATTCACGATTCCAAGATAGCTGGGCATAGAGGAATTCTAAAGACACAGGAATTTCTTTCTCGTTTCTTTTGGTGGCCCACTTGCAGGAAGGTGTTTTGAATTATGTCACTTCATGTGAGGTCTGTGCAAGATGCAAAACACCTCGCTCCTCACCAACTGGTCTGTTACAGCCTCTTCCCACCCCGTCCCGCCCGTGGGGATCCATTTCTATGGACTTCATTGTGGAGTTACCAACCTCTCAGGGAAAGAACACCATTTTAGTGGTGGTTGACCGTCTAACAAAGGCAGCTCATTTTATCCCTTGTGTCGGCTTACCCACTGCAAAACAGACATCAGATTTGATGATTAAAGATGTGTTTCGCTTACATGGAGTACCGGATGAGGTTATTTCGGATCGAGGGGTGCAATTCACTTCTAGGTTTTGGCAAAACTTCTGTGCAGCATTGGACATTAAAGTAAACCTTTCTTCTGCTTTTCATCCCCAGACTAATGGACAGACCGAACGAACCAATCAAACCCTGGAGCAGTATCTCCGCTGCTTTATCTGCCACCTACAGGATGATTGGGTGGATCTACTTCCATTAGCTGAGTTCTCGTATAACAACTCTCAGAGTGCCTCCACTAAACAGTCTCCTTTTTACTCTAATCTAGGTTATCATCCTAACATTCTACCACGATTTCCCATAGAAACGCCTTTACCAGCAGTGGCTGAAAGAATTACGTCTTTACAGAAGAATATGGATCTTCTAAAGGAAAATCTGGAATCGGCTCAAGAAAGGTACAAGAAAGCAGCAGATAAATTTCGTAAACCTGCACCTGCTTTCAAGGTAGAGACTTGGTCTGGCTGTCAACCAGAAATCTTAAGTTAAGGATTCCATCGTCTAAGTTGGGACATAAGTACATTGGACCCTATAAAATCAGTAAAATTATAAGTGCCGTTGCTTGTCGTCTTCAACTGCCCAGAACTATGAGAATCCACCCTGTCTTTCATGTATCCCTACTAAAGGCTGCAACACCCAATACGTTTCCTGGACGTTCTTCTCCTTGCCCTGACCCAGTGCTAGTCGATGGTCAGGAAGAATTTGTGGTGGAAAGGATTTTAGATTCCAGGTTGTATAGAAATCAGTTACAATATCGATTAAATGGCAGGGCTACCCGTGGAAGACAACTCATGGGAACCAGTCAATAATGTTAATGCTCCTCGCTTGCTCCGTCAGTTTCATCACAGGTACCCACACAAGCCTGGTCTGAGGTCATCCGGAGGTTGTCCTTAAGGGGGAGTAATGTAAGGTTCTATGTATATATTCCTGAAACTCAGTTTGTTTATCAGCCATTTTACTTTCTGTCTTTCTGTAGCTATCTTGCCCTCAGTCAAAATGGAGTTTCCAGCTTGCATGTTCCCGCCCTGATTCTCTCCTTTGCTTCTTAAGCAGCCACAGCTGAGCAATCAGTGCTTCAGAATCTAGCCTGCAGTGAACCTGTGACTTGACTCCTGTAAGCCTTGGACCTTGTACTCTAGCTATTCCTACTGAGGAACTCTGAAGCACTTGTGGACTCTGAACCCTGCTCTTTGAAAGACCCACGTTTGCATGGACTTACGGTAACAGAGAAGAAGATCCTGAATCTGTGTTGGAGAGTGATTTGCTGAGCTTAGTTTACTCTGGCCTGCTGTGTCTCCTGCTTCTGTGTCTGCAAACTGTGTGACTATTTCTGCCAACTTGTATGAAGTAATACAGGACTTTTCTATATCAAACCTGTTTCTCATGTATGTTCATCGCACCCAAGCACAAGACGCTATATGAACTGTACTACATACATTACATAGGCTGCTATCCGCAGCGCTACACAACGCAAATGTGAAGCCAGCCTTAGTTACAAACTTGGGGGCCGCACTGCTCTTTACTCAGGGTCACACTAACAACTATCTTGGTCTCCTCTCACTTTTGAACACCCATGTCATGTGACACTATTTAATGTCTAGACCTTAGGTCTGTTCAAATAAGAATAATAATAATGTCAGTTTATTTGGATATTTTCTTACAGAAGTGGTAATTGGCACAAATGTTTATTAAAGGGGCTATCCACTGTCTTTTCATTTGACATGCTCTGTTAAACAAATAAGCAAATCAGTTTTACCCCCTGCCAATCCAGCTCTGCCCCCCCAGTGTTTGTTGACAGGCTGCATCAGTGATATCACGACAAGTGCACGTGATTGCTGCAGCCAATCATTTAGCTGAATGTTCTTGTGCCATCAACCTCAGCATAAGTGTTGAGCGTCTTGATTGCCTTCAGGAGTCATGTTCTATGGTCTTGTTGTCATCATTGTAGCCATGTTTGTACCATGGGTAGCAACTGAATGGCAAGGTTGAAGAATGCCTGTGTCCAAAGAGGCAAAAAAGTCTTGAAAGTGCACATCCCCATTAAAGGGGTTTAATAGGCTTATTACAAAAGTATAAATAACACATGACACCCAACTATTAATAATCAAGCACAACTCAAAATATAATTGAGCAACAACAGAGAAAAAAAGAGTATATGTGCTGTTTAAAATTATTTTTTCTTTATTAAATAGAATAAATTAAAACATGTATTTCATTTAAATATTCCCAAAGGCTGCAATGCCAATTATGAATGGAAGAGCTGCAGAAATACAACACGTTGTCACATATATAATTAAAACTAGCTATGAACCCGTTCTACGCCAGGGTGGCAAGCATTTTTATTGGTATATGGTCTTCCATCCTGGTATGTGCTGCCCCCCTCCTATCCTGGTATGCATGGCACCCCTCATCCCTATCCTGGTATATATGGTCCCCTCACCCCCACCCAATCCTGGTATGTATGGCACCCCATTCCTCATCCTGGTATGCATGATACCCCCTCATCCCTATCCTGGTATGCATGGTACCCCCTCAACCCTATCGTAGGATGTATGGTACCCCCTCATCCCGCAATCCTGGTATACATGGCACCTCTTACCTCCCAATTGTGGTATGCATGGTCCCCTCATCCCCAATCCTGGTATGCATGGTACCCCTCATCAACTAATCCTGGTATGCATAGCCCCCTCACCCCCAATCCTGGTATGCATGGTCCTCTCACCCCCCTATCCTGGTATGCATGATCCTCACACCCCCCTTTTCTGGTATGCATGGTCTCCTCACCCCCCTTTTCTGGTACGCATGGTCCCCTCACCCCCTTATCCTGGTATGCATGGTCCCCTCACCCCCAATCCTGGTATGCATGGTCCTTTTACCTCCCTTTCCTGGTATGCATGGTCCCCTCACCCCTTATCCTGATATGCATGGTCCCCTCACCCCCAATCCTGGTATGCATGCTACCCCTCACCCCCTCATCCCTATTAAACTGCACACATACAAAAAAAAACATTTATACTCACCTTTCTTCCTTGTGCTCCAGCGCTGTCCCGTTCTGCCTGAGGCCATGCTATGTGCATGCCCATACCGCGCTGTCCGGCGCCATATTGCTGAAGACACACTGCAAATGTGTCTTCAGTAAAATGGCGCCGGATAGCTCTATGCACATGCTCGATTTTGACATGCACTCCTGCCCCGGTCTCTGGCGAGAAGAGAAGAGCCGTGACAACGCTCCTAACAGTTAGGTAAGTATGGCGCCGGAGATCGCGGTATGCATCCAGTGTCTATGCGTCCCGCTATCTCCGGCGCCATACACACTCCTCTTACCTGTAACCGCTAGATACCGTCTGCTGTCTGGAGCCAGACTGTGCAGGCGCGTCGCGCTTGCGCAGTCTATAAAGGCTTCGGATAGAGTGACGCTCCCAGGGTAATAGATTTACTACTTCCATCCTGTGCCCCTATTGTGTAATGTGCTGCTCCCATCCTGCACCTCCATTCTGTAATGTGCTGCTCTTGTCCTGCGGTCCCATCCTGGTATGTGCTGCTGCCATCTTGTGATGTGCTGCTTCCATAAAATAGAACCTGAGTCAGCGTGTGCGTATCACACAATATCTGATGTCATTTGTTGAAGACACTGTGTCTAGGAATTTGCACGCAGTGTCTTCACTAAAATGGCATCGTAGTGCAGTATGCACGTGTTCTGACTCAGGCAGCACACTGCACAGGCGTCACCAATTTTGGCTTTGAGCAGAAAGACACATTCACTGTTATATATAACATTTTTAATTTTATTAAACTATTAGCTAAAGAAAAAAAATATTGTTCAAAAACTTCTCTGTAAACAACATTTTTGGTATAAAAGTTGCCAGTGGCTGAAGGCTGGAGATGGCAAATATATGCCAACTGAATCTAGTGTTTGCCCTTGACTTTTGTTGATGGTCACAGCATAACCAAGTTTTAAGGGAAACTGTTTTCGTTTTAAAGTAAAAGGAAGATCAGGAACGCTTGGTGCCAGAATAACTCTGGGAATGAATACCCTTGTACCTTTGAGGATTTCACAGTCAATGACTTTTGACATCATTTGCTTCACAAACATTCTGGTGCCATTGCAAAGACCTTTTGTTGAGTTAAGGTTTCTTAATAGCATGAGTACTGCTCCAACTTTCAAATTTAATCTATGAGGAGACATACAACCAGGCGTTAAGCTGTTTAAGAACTCCATTGGATAGTTTGCTGCTTCCTCAGCATTTGCAGTATCTTGCTGAATGGAATCAATACTGGTGTAGCATTTCAATTCAGACTGAATTAGTTTAAGAACATTTTCATTCAGTTCATGTGAATGTTTGTTTGTTGGAGTTAGGATTGCACGGTTTGCAATGCTTTTATCTTCTGGTTGTATGACTTGAGGAAAGACAGCGTCAACAATACATCCATTTTCAATGCAGACAGAAGGAATTTCAAAGATACCTTCCTCTAGTCCTGGTTCTTGAAGTTTTCCATCTCCAAGGTTTAAAAGCCATTGGGAAAAGCCTTGATGTTCTTCAGGGACATTGTCCTCATTGGTACGCATGTTTTGATCCAATTTGAGGACTTCAATATTCCTCCAACAATTGCTGTTTTTCATGCATGCTGAAATTATTGTCTGGAGAAAGGATTGATGTCTTCGAGGATTTTTTGTAGATTTTCCATAACATTACGAATGCGTCCACTGTTGGCTGGATTTTGCATTCTTTCATTCAAGGCTTGAGCCGAATCCAGAATATATAACTGGGCGAATGTTGGTGATTCATCTTGGTTAGGGTGCAGCGCAGATGTTGCATGGTAAATTTGCCCATGGATTCTGTAGCAGAATGGACCTGATCGCCTGTTAATTGATTGGTCAATTTGTGCACCCATTGATGTAAAAGCGTTTGCACTATTGTATTATCTTATATTTTCCATAAAATTCTTGGAGTTTGGATCCAATCTCTTCATGCAATTAGTAATATAGGGATTCATTCGTATTTCTTCCAGTATGATGGTTCCATTATGACAACAGTTTGTTGTAATTTCATTTTGGAAATGGTTAGCATTACAAAATGAGCATTTGTTGTTCATTGGGCCAAGACAGCACGCTTCAATGTCGTCTTCATTGAAGTTTTCAGTCAATAAAGCAGTGTTGCAACATCTTACTCTCTTACCCCTGCGGGCAGGTTGTTTAGCACGGGCTACTCTTTGTTTCTCAGCATTGGCTTTGAGATGCTGCTGAAGCTCACCTTCTGTCATACTCTCTTGGGCAGACCTATGCCTTTCAGCGTAAGCTTTGCGCATCTGTTGACGCTTTTCTTGTGTGAGATTATGACGGGCAGCCGTGTACGTGCCCCAAAGGGACATCTGCGTGGATGAGTCCTTGGTTCATTTTAAGGGACGGCTCAGATTCCGCCAGTACCTGCCCAGCAAGAGGGCAAGGTACGGAATTAAACTCTACAAGCTGTGTGAGAGTACCTCAGGGTACACGCACAGCTTTAGAGTTTACGAAGGAAAGGACACCAGGATTGAACCCCCTGAGTGTCCCCCCGTCCTGGGAGTGAGTGGGAAAATTGTGTGGGATTTGGTGCACCCACTGCTGGATAAAGGTTATCACCTTTACACCGATAACTATTATTCCAGCGTCCCACTCTACAAATCCCTCTCTGCGCGAGGTACCGCAGCTTGCGGTACCGTCCGCAAAAATCAGAGAGGCCTCCCGAAGACGCTACTTGGGCAGATGCTCAGAAAGGGTGAGAGCAGAGCCCAATGTAGCGACCACCTGTTGGTGGTCAAGTACAAGGACAAGAGGGATGTCCTTCTCTTGACCACCATACATGGTGATGGCAGCGCCCTCAGCACTGTACGGGGTACCTCTACACAGGTCCGCAAACCGGACTGTGTACTGGGGTACAATAAATACATGGGGGGTGTTGATCTCTCTGATCAACTCCTCCAACCGTACAGTACTTTGAGAAAGGCCAAGGTGTGGTACAAAAAGCTGTCCGTGCACATCGTCCAAATGGCAATGCTCAACGCTTTCCTGCTGTCACGATGTGCACACAACAGCGATACGACATACCTTCAGTTTCAGGAGGTAGTGGTTAAGGCCCTGATGTTTGGCGATCAGGAAAGAGCGGGCCCCAGTACTTCTGGAACTGAAGGTGCTCGTATCATACCAGGTCAGCATTTCCCGGGGGTGATCCCGCCAACTGGAAGCAAAGGTAAGCCGCAAAAAAGGTGCCGAGTGTGTTACAAAAGGGGAATACGCAAGGACACCACTTACCAATGCGACACCTGCCCCGAAAAACCTGGCCTGTGTATGAAGGATTGTTTCAAATTGTACCACACCTCAATGCACTACTAATTTACTTTACAGGAAAGATTAGTTCCAGAAGGGGGGCACATTTAGAAAAGTTCCTTGGGAGTCTACTTTCCAAAATTATGTCACTTGTGGTTTTTTTTTACTGTTTAGGCACATCAGGAGCTCTGCAAACGGAACATGACGCCCGCAGACCATTCCATCAGTCTGCATTCCAAAACGTCACGACTTCCCTTCTGAGCCCCGACTTGTGCCCAAACAGTTTTTTTCCCACATATGGGGCACCAGTGTACTCAGGACAAATTGGACAACAACTTTTGGTGTCCAATTTCTCCTCTTACCCTTGGGAAAATAAAAAATTGGGGACTAAAACATCATTTTTGTGAGGATAAAAGTAGGATTTTTTATTTTTACACCTGGGCATTATAAACTTTAGTGCAACACTTGGGGGTTCAAAATGCTCACCACACACCTAGATAAGTTCCTTAGGGGGTCTAGTTTCCAAAATGGGGTCATTTGTGGGGGTTTCCACTGTTTAGGCACATGAGGGGCTCTGCTAATGGAACATGACGCCCGCAGACCATTCCATCAAAGTCTGCATTCCAAAACGTCACTGCTTCCCTTCTGCGCCCTGCCATGCGCCCAAACAGTGTTTCCCCCCAACATATGGGGTATCAGCGTACTCAGGACAAATTGGACAACAACTTTTGTGGTCCAATTTCTCCTGTTACCCTTGGAAAATAAAAAATTGGGGACTAAAACATCATATTTGTGGAAATTTTTTTTTTTTTTTATTCAAGCCAGGGCATTATAAACTTTAGTGAAACACTTGGGGGTTCAAAATGCTCACCACACACCTAGGTAAGTTCCTTAGGGGGTCTAGTTTCCAAAATGTGGTCACTTGTGGGGGTTTCCACTGTTTAGGCACATGAGGGGCTCTGCTAACGGAACATGACGCCCGCAGACCATTCCATCAAAGTCTGCATTCCAAAACGTCACTGCTTCCCTTCTGCGCCCTGCCATGCGCCCAAACAGTGGTTCCCCCCAACATATGGGGTATCAGCGTACTCAGGACAAATTGGACAACAACTTTTGTGGTCCAATTTCTCCTGTTATCCTTGGGAAAATAAAAAATTGGGGACTAAAACATCATATTTGTGGAATTTTTTTTTATTTATTTTTTTTTATTATTCACGCCAGGGCATTATAAACTTTAGTGAAACACTTGGGGGTTCAAAATGCTCACCACACACCTAGGTAAGTTCCTTAGGGGAACTCCAAAAAGCGAAGATGCACACAATGAATTTTTAGGTAAAATTACAAATCACTTTATTACAACAACAATACAGATATGAGACATAGTAAAAAAGAGACTTCAACAGTGGTATCCCATAAGGGTGGAACCACGAATACAACCAGGCATAAACATAGATGATAACATATCATACATGTATACAGGGGTATCTGCAATATAGTCACAATAGATGTCCATACACAGTTATAATCAAGACTACAATGAGTCACCTCAGCCTATTAAGGCTGCAAACATAGGACAGTATACGGAAGGCTGTATGCCAATCCAGTATATAAAGCAATGTATACATGCAGAGTATAGTTAATGATACAGACCTGGGACTCAGTGGTGCCACCCTCCCCTACGCGCGTTTCGGCGCTGTGCCTTCTTCCGGGGGAGTGGCATCAATGCTTAGTCCACATTATTTAAATATCTAAGAGCCAATAGAAAAAGCCAATACATAAAATTGTCATCCTGCATGTGGTTGGCGCATAGAGCACTGGACCAGCCCAGACGCCGGCGTCACCCAAGCGTCATCAGCCACGCCCCCACATATGTATGTTTCTACACTTGATTGTTTTATCGTTTACACTCACGTGTATAATTGGTTTAGGTATTTACACAATGCACTAATTTGTATTGCGCCGCACTCTTTGGCCATTTGATCTCCTGCTAGTGCGCATGAGCGCTGGGGTCCCGTTGCTGGGCGCCGCTCGTGGCGTCTTGTTTCGGCCTTGCTTCCTCCGTCTGTCGGTTCTCCCACACGTGGGCGTTCCGGCAGGGGGTGTGGGGGCGTGGCTGATGACGCCTTGGGTGGCGTCTGGGCTGGTCCAGTGCTCTATGCGCCAACCACATGCAGGATGACAATTTTATGTATTGGCTTTTTCTATTGGCTCTTAGATATTTAAATAATGTGGACTAAGCATTGATGCCACTCCCCCGGAAGAAGGCGCAGTGCCGAAACGCGCGTAGGGGAGGGTGGCACCACTGAGTCCCAGGTCTGTATCATTAACTATACTCTGCATGTATACATTGCTTTATATACTGGATTGGCATATAGCCTTCCGTATACTGTCCTATGTTTGCAGCCTTAATAGGCTGAGGTGACTCATTGTAGTCTTGATTATAACTGTGTATGGACATCTATTGTGACTATATTGCAGATACCCCTGTATACATGTATGATATGTCATCATCTATGTTTATGCCTGGTTGTATTCGTGGTTTCACCCTTATGGGATACCACTGTTGAAGTCTCTTTTTTACTATGTCACATATCTGTATTGTTGTTGTAATAAAGTGATTTGTAATTTTACCTAAAAATTCATTGTGTGCATCTTCGCTTTTTGGAGTTTATCTATTGATTGCACTGAATTGTACTTTAGTGGGCACTGTAGTATTGATGTTTGCATCTTTACATTGTGTGCTAGCCTGATTTAGGTTGTATACTGATGCTGTGTATTTTTCACAGTTTTTTGTAGGCTATTATGGATTACAAAGCAAGAGACCTGACCTGGCAAACACAGGTTGCTCAGGTGTTTGATGGTGGTTCCCGTAGTGCAGGGTCGAGTGATCAGGGAGATATTGGTGCATTGCAGGATCAAATTAAAAAGGCTCTACACAAACGTACTAAAATGTGGTGGAACAGAGCTTTTTTGGACAATTATGTTAAAAAGAAATTGATTCCACGTGGACTTCGTATCCAGGTGTTTCCTTCATTCCCAATTTCTGATGAATTATTCACTACTAAATGGGAGGAGATTTGTAATAAGGCATCCCTTCAGTTCATGGAATTACTTATTGAGCTTAATAAAAAATCTGTGAATTTGCTGGAAACTCAAATTGATGAACTTTTTTGAATTTTAAAAAAATAGCCTCCCCTGAATCTACCGTGTCTTTCAATAATGTTTTGGATAAAAATTTAACTGAGTGGGAGTCACAAATTAAAACAACACAAGCCAAAAAACTATTGAGGGATAGTGCAGACTTCCAACGAAATACTGCATATAGATGGAGACGTCCAAATATCTCCAACAGAATACCGAGGTCTCCCTCTGCTTCCTCGGTGTCTTCATCAGGTGAGGCATCGGATACCTCAATACATTCCATGCGTACGCGATTCGGGAATAACAATAAGAGGAAATGGGAGAGGAGAAACAATAATACTCAACGTGGCCCTTCCTACAAAAAGGACACACCTAAGGTAATCAATTTATCTGAGCATTCATTTAGTTCTGAGGAGATATCCTTGTTATCTAAAGGTTTGACTTTTTCCCCCAGCATGCGGTTTGACCCTTTCTTGGCTCTCAAAGATCTTCACATATTTGCAAGGTCCTTGATTTTTAAAAAATGGCATTATAATGAAGAAATACAAAGAACATTTCCTCTACCTGTGGAACAGGCAGCTCTATATGATCTAGAGGAATTGGCCAGGGAACATGATGATGTTTCATTGGGTAGGTTACCACCATCCTTACGACCTAGATCCAACAAATTCCCACCCTTGTCACTGTGTTCAAATGTGGAAATTTTTGTTAAACTTGTTTCCTCGGAATTTGATCAGCTGTCCACTCGGACACGTTGTGACAATCTTACTATGGCAGAAAATAAGGGCCTAAAGAGGCTCAAACAACTCAAAGATATTACGATTAAACCAGCTGACAAGGGTGGGAATGTTGTGATCTGGCCATCCAAGATGTATCTGACTGAGGCCCTATGCATGCTTAGGGATCCTGTCTGCTACAAAAAGTTAACATTCAATCCCTTGATCTCCTATAAGGCTGAACTTTCAAAGATTCTGCAGAGGGCAGTTGATGCCGAAATTATCCCTACTCGTGTTAGAGATGTCTTATTGGTTAAGGAACCATGCATACCGACTCTATACCTCCTACCGAAGGTTCATAAGAACTCTACTAATCCTCCAGGTAGGCCAATAATCTCTGGGATGGGTGGACTCACGGAGGGCATTGGCAAGTATGTTGACACGTTTCTCAAGCCCCTGGTGGAGACTATTCCGTCCTATTTAAAGGACACGTCTGATTTTTTAAAAAAGATTGACTCAATCCACATTGATGATGACATGATCATGGTCACATGTGATGTGGAGTCACTATATACGAATATTCGCCACCAGGATGGCTTGAGGGCAGTGTCACAATTTTTGTCCATGACAAACTTCTCCTCCGGTGACATCGACTTTTTACTTGAATTATTGAGTTTTTTGTTGACTCACAATTTCTTTTTGTTCAATGGGTCCTTCTACCTGCAGCTCCAGGGCACCGCAATGGGTGCGGCTTGTGAACCTTCGTATGCAAATTTATTCCTGGGGCTGTTGTAGAAGGACCTATTTTCAGCGGACAGGATGTCGTCAATGGAGCGGGTCGTACTTTGGGCCCGCTACATTGACGACATCTTCCTGATCTGGCGTGGCACCCCATCTGATTTGGAATTGTTTTTTCATGAGTTAAATTCAAACCAACTTAATATTCATTTGACGTACAAATTTGATTTACACGAAATTGATTTTTTAGATGTCACCGTGAGGAGGAATTTGGATGGTACTCTTGTATCCGATGTGTTCCGCAAAGAGACTTCAGTGAATTCGTTGCTTCACGCTTCGTCTTCCCACCCATCCCATGTGATTAACTCAGTACCTACGGGCCAATTCCTGCGTATTAAGAGGATTTGCTCCTCTAGTGAAGACTTTGAGACACGGGCTAAGGAGTTGACTGAACGTTTTGTTGACAGAGGGTACAGTAGGAGATGTTTAAAGAGGGCCTATAATAGAGCCCGAAACACAAGAAGGCATGATCTCCTATACTCATCACCTAAAAGGAAAGATAATTCACAGGTAAGACTGGTTACTCAGTACAATTCACAGTGGGGCAATATGAGAGGGATTCTGTCCAAATATTGGCCAATCTTACGTAGTGACCCAGTCCTCAAACAGTATTTATCCAAGGAACCATGTATGACTGCTAGAAGATCACGAAATTTGAGAGACCACCTAGTGAGGAGTTACTTTGTGCCACGACCACAACTCATCATGTTTTCCACCAACTCCATACCAAAAGGTCCCCCTTGGGGATGTAAACCTTGTGGAGGATGCGTAGCCTGCCTGAATGTTATGCAAGCAAGGGAATTCTTGGGATCAAATGGTGATGTGTTCACCATTACCCAGACGATTACATGCTCTACAACTTTTGTTGTGTATCACGCATCCTGCCCCTGCAACAAAATCTATGTGGGATTAACCACAAGGGCATTCAAAATTAGGATACGGGAACACATCCGTGACATTCAGGCGGCCAGTAATGAAAATAATCTTGATTTGCTTAAGACCATTCCTAGGCATTTTAAAATGTGTCATGGTTGTGACACAACTGGCCTCAAATTTAGGGGAATCGATCGAATAGTCCCTAGTCTCCGTGGAGGTAAAATGAGCAAATTGCTGGCACAGAGGGAGACTTTCTGGATTTGGAAACTTCAAACATTACACCCAAACGGGTTAAATGAGTCTCTTAGCTTTGCGCCCTATCTCTGATCACTTGACCCTGGACGGTTTTAGGCATCGTTTATTTGTTGTTTCTCACTGTTATTTTTATTTTTTCAGATTTGTTTAGATATCGACATCTCTATGGAATTCGATCTTATATCTCCATATTGGACCATGGATACGTCGCAATTTTAATTCTATGTAATATTAATTAATAAACATTGTGTATGTTTGTATTATATCATTTTCTTTATTTTTTATTTACTATTTTGTATACATTTTTTCACTTATTTCACTTTTTATGATCAATATATATATTATGTGTATCACTGTTGCAGTATCATTATTTTTTCTTTTTTATACATTCACTTATTATTTCCACACCTTATGATTTTTTACTATGCGTTTCAGCATTATAATATAATTGCTACTGAGTTGGTTGTGTCACTGTCATTACTATTACGATTACTATATATACTGTCATGTGTATTATTGATCTAGTATATATGATACATATGTATGTTTCTACACTTGATTGTTTTATCGTTTACACTCACGTGTATAATTGGTTTAGGTATTTACACAATGCACTAATTTGTATTGCGCCGCACTCTTTGGCCATTTGATCTCCTGCTAGTGCGCATGAGCGCTGGGGTCCCGTTGCTGGGCGCCGCTCGTGGCGTCTTGTTTCGGCCTTGCTTCCTCCGTCTGTCGGTTCTCCCACACGTGGGCGTTCCGGCAGGGGGTGTGGGGGCGTGGCTGATGACGCCTTGGGTGACGCCGGCGTCTGGGCTGGTCCAGTGCTCTATGCGCCAACCACATGCAGGATGACAATTTTATGTATTGGCTTTTTCTATTGGCTCTTAGATATTTAAATAATGTGGACTAAGCATTGATGCCACTCCCCCGGAAGAAGGCACAGCGCCGAAACGCGCGCAGGGGAGGGTGGCACCACTGAGTCCCAGGTCTGTATCATTAACTATACTCTGCATGTATACATTGCTTTATATACTGGATTGGCATACAGCCTTCCGTATACTGTCCTATGTTTGCAGCCTTAATAGGCTGAGGTGACTCATTGTAGTCTTGATTATAACTGTGTATGGACATCTATTGTGACTATATTGCAGATACCCCTGTATACATGTATGATATGTCATCATCTATGTTTATGCCTGGTTGTATTCGTGGTTCCACCCTTATGGGATACCACTGTTGAAGTCTCTTTTTTACTATGTCTCATATCTGTATGTTGTTGTAATAAAGTGATTTGTAATTTTACCTAAAAATTCATTGTGTGCATCTTCGCTTTTTGGAGTTTATCTATTGATTGCACTGAATTGTACTTTAGTGGGCACTGTAGTATTGATGTTTGCATCTTTACATTGTGTGCTAGCCTGATTTAGGAAGTTCCTTAGGGGGTCTAGTTTCCAAAATGGGGTCACTTGTGGGGGTTTCCACTGTTTAGGCACATGAGGGGCTCTGCTAACGGAACATGACGCCCTCAGACCATTCCATCAAAGTCCGCATTCCAAAACGTCACTGCTTCCCTTCTGTGCCCTGCCATGCGCCCAAACAGTGGTTCCCCCCAACATATGGGGTATCAGCATACTCAGGACAAATTGGACAACAACTTTTGTGGTCCAATTTCTCCTGTTATCCTTGGGAAAATAAAAAATTGGGGACTAAAACATCATATTTGTGGAAATTTTTTTTTTTTTTTTTTTTATTCACGCCAGGGCATTATAAACTTTAGTGAAACACTTGGGGGTTCAAAATGCTCACCACACACCTAGATAAGTTCCTTAGGGGTCTAGTTTCCAAAATGGGGTCACTTGTGGGGGTTTCCACTGTTTAGGCACATGAGGGGCTCTGCTAACGGAACATGACGCCCGCAGACCATTCCATCAAAGTCTGCATTCCAAAACGTCACTGCTTCCCTTCTGCGCCCTGCCATGCGCCCAAACAGTGGTTCCCCCCAACATATGGAGTATCAGCGTACTCAGGACAAATTGGACAACAACTTTTGTGGTCCAATTTCTCCTGTTACCCTTGGGAAAATAAAAAATTGGGGACTAAAACATCATATTTGTGGAAATTTTTTTTTTTTTTTTTATGCACGCCAGGGCATTATAAACTTTAGTGAAACACTTGGGGGTTCAAAATGCTCACCACACACCTAGATAAGTTCCTTAGGTGGTCTAGTTTCCAAAATGGGGTCACTTGTGGGGGTTTCCACTGTTTAGGCACATCAGGGGCTCCACAAACGCGACATGGCGTCCGTTCTCAATTCCAGCCAATTTTGGTTTGGAATAGTCAAACGGCACTCCTTCCCTGTTGAGCCCTGCCGTGCGCCCAAACAATGGTTCCCCCCCACATATGGGGTATCAACGTACTCAGGACAAGTTGGACAACAACTTTTGTGGTCCAATTTCTCCTCTTACCCTTGGGAAAATAATAAATTGGGGACTAAAACATCATGGTTGTGGAAAAAATATGTTTTTTTTCTTCACGGCTCTACATTATAAACTTGCGTGAAGCATTTGGGGTTCAAAGTGCTCACCACACATCTAGATAAGTTCCTTAGGGGTCTAGTTTCCAAAATGGGGTCACATGTGGGGGGTTTCCACTGTTTAGGCACATCAGTGGCTCTCCAAACGCAACATGGCGTCCTTTCTCAATTCCAGCCAATTTTGGTTTGGAAAAGTCAAATGGCGCTCCTTCCATTTCGAGCCCTGCCGTGTGCCCAAACAGTGGTTCCCCCCCACATATGGGGTATCGGCGTACTCAGGACAAGTTGGACAACAACTTTTGTGGTCCAATTTCTCCTCTTACCCTTGGGAAAATAACAAATTGGGGACTAAAACATCATGCTTGTGGAAAAAATATGATTTTTTTTCTTCACGGCTCTACATTATAAACTTGCGTGAAGCACTTGGGGTTCAAAGTGCTCATCACACATCTAGATAAGTTCCTTAGGGGGTCTAGTTTCCAAAATGGGGTCACATGTGGGGGGTTTCCACTGTTTAGGCACATCAGTGGCTCTCCAAACGCAACATGGCGTCCTTTCTCAATTCCAGCCAATTTTGGTTTGGAAAAGTCAAATGACGCTCCTTCCATTTCGAGCCCTGCCGTGCGCCCAAACAGTGGTTCCCCCCCACATATAGGGTATCGGCGTACTCAGGACAAGTTGGAAAACAACTTTTGTGGTCCAATTTCTCCTCTTACCCTTGGGAAAATAACAAATTGGGGACTAAAACATCATGCTTGTGGAAAAAATATGTTTTTTTTTCTTCACGGCTCTACATTATAAACTTGCGTGAAGCACTTGGGGATTCAAAGTGCTCATCACACATCTAGATAAGTTAAATAGGGGGTCCAATTTTACAAAATGGGGTCACATGTTGGGGTTTCCACTGTTTAGGCACATCAGTGGCTCTCCAAACGCAACATGGCGTCCTTTCTCAATTCCAGCCAATTTTGGTTTGGAAAAGTCAAATGACGCTCCTTCCATTTCGAGCCCTGCCGTGCGCCCAAACAGTGGTTCCCCCCCACATATAGGGTATCGGCGTACTCAGGACAAGTTGGAAAACAACTTTTGTGGTCCAATTTCTCCTCTTAACCTTGGGAAAATAACAAATTGGGGACTAAAACATCATGCTTGTGGAAAAAATATGATTTTTTTTCTTCACGGCTCTACATTATAAACTTGCGTGAAGCACTTGGGGGTTCAAAGTGCTCATCACACATCTAGATAAGTTCCTTAGGGGGTCTAGTTTCCAAAATTGGGTCACATGTGGGGGTTTCCACTGTTTAGGCACATCAGTGGCTCTCCAAACGCAACATGGCGTCCTTTCTCAATTCCAGCCAATTTTGGTTTGGAAAAGTCAAATGGCGCTCCTTCCATTTCGAGCCCTGCCGTGCGCCCAAACAGTGGTTCCCCCCACATATGGGGTATCAGCGTACTCAGGACAAGTTGGACAACAACTTTTGTGGTCCAATTTCTCCTCTTACCCTTGGGAAAATAACAAATTGGGGACTAAAACTTCATGCTTGTGGAAGAAATATGATTTTTTTTCTTCACGCCTCTACATTATAAACTTGCGTGAAGCACTTGGGGGTTCAAAGTGCTCATCACACATCTCGATAAGTTCCTTAGGGGGTCTAGTTTCCAAAATGGGGTCACATGTGGGGGTTTCCACTGTTTAGGCACATCAGTGGCTCTCCAAACGCAACATGGCGTCCTTTCTCAATTCCAGCCAATTTTGGTTTGGAAAAGTCAAATGGCGCTCCTTCCATTTCGAGCCCTGCCGTGCGCCCAAACAGTGGTTCCCCCCACATATGGGGTATCAGCGTACTCAGGACAAGTTGGACAACAACTTTTGTGGTCCAATTTCTCCTCTTACCCTTGGAAAAATAACAAATTGGGGACTAAAACATCATGCTTGTGGAAAAAATATGATTTTTTTTTCTTCACGGCTCTACATTATAAACTTGCGTGAAGCATTTGGGGGTTCAAAGTGCTCACCACACATCTAGATAAGTTCCTTAGGGGTCTAGTTTCCAAAATGGTTTCACATGTGGGGGTTTCCACTGTTTAGGCACATCAGTGGCTCTCCAAACGCAACATGGCGTCCTTTCTCAATTCCAGCCAATTTTGGTTTGGAAAAGTCAAATGGCGCTCATTCCATTTCGAGCCCTGCCGTGCGCCCAAACAGTGGTTCCCCCCCAATATTGGGTATCAGTGTACTCAGGACAAGTTGGGCAACAACTTTTGTGGTCCAATTTCTCCTCTTACCCTTGGGAAAATAACAAATTGGGGACTAAAACATCATGGTTGTGGAAAAAATATGATTTTATTTCTTCACGGCTCTACATTATAAACTTGCGTGAAGCACTTGGGGGTTCAATGTGCTCACCACACATCTAGAAAAGTTCCTTAGGGGGTCTAGTTTCCAAAATGGGGTCACATGTGGGGGGTTTCCACTGTTTAGGCACATCAGGGAATCTCCAAACGCGACATGGCATCCAATCTCAATTCCCACCAATTTTAGTTTGGGAAAGTCAAACATGCGCCCCTTCCATTCTAAGCCCTTCCGTGCACCCAAACAGTGGTTTTCTCCCACATATAGGGTATTGGCATACTCAGGAGAATTGGCACAACAACTTTATCAGTCCATTTTCTCCTTTTTCCCTTGTGAAAATGTTTGTAACAGATCATTTTTGTGACTAAAAAGTAAAATGTTCATTTTTTCCTTTCACATTGCTTCAGCTCCTGTGAAGCACCTGAAGGGTTAATAATCTTCTTGATTGTGGTTTTGAGTACCTTGAGGGGTGCAGTTTTTAGAATGGTGTCACTTTTGGGCATTTTCTACCATATAGATCCCTCAAAGTGACTTCAAATGTGAGGTGGTCCCTAAAAAAAATGGCTTTGTAAATTTTGTTGTAAAAATGAGAAATCGCTGGTCAACTTTAAACCCTTATAACTTCCTAACAAATAAAAATTTTGTTTCCAAAATTGTGCTGATGTAAAGCAGACATGTTAGAAATGTTATTTCTTAACTATTTTGTGTGACATATTTCTCTGTTTTAAGGGAATAAAAATTCAAAGTTTGAAAATTGCAAAATTTTCAAAATTTTCGCCATATTTGCGTTTTTTTCAAAAATAAACGCAAGGTATATGGAAGAAATTTTACCACTAACGTGAAGTACAATATGTCACGAGAAAACAATCTCAGAATCGCGAATATCCGTTGAAGCGTTCCAGAGTTATAACCTCATAAAGAGACAGTGGTCAGAATTGTAAAAATTGGCCCGGTCATTAACTTGCAAACCACCCTTGGGGGTGAAGGGGTTAAAGTTCACCAAATGTTTTTTTTTTCAGTCAGACACCGGAGGCCTTGTATGGTGCAGAATATATGCGCCCAATTTTTTATTTTTCAGTCAGACACTGGAGGCACTGTATGGCGCAGAATATATGTGCCCAATTTTTTTTTTTTTCTGAGACCGGAGGCACTGTATGGCGCAGAATATACAGTATGTGCCCAATTTTTTATTTTTCAGTCAGACACTGGAGGCACTGTATGGCGCAGAATATATGTGCCCAATTTTTTATTTTTCAGTCAGACACTGGAGGCACTGTATGGCGCAGAATATATGTGCCCAATTGTTTTTTTTTCTGAGACCGGAGGCACTGTATGGCGCAGAATATATGTGGCCAATTTTGTTTTTTTTCTGACACTGGAGGCACTGTATGGCGCAGAATATATGTGCCCAATTTTTTTTTCTGTCAGACACTGGAGGCACTGTATGGCGCAGAGTATATGTGACCAACTTTTTTTTTTCCTGTCAGACACTGGAGGCCCTGTATGGCGTAGAATATATGTGACCAATTTTTTTTTTTCAGTCAGACACCGGAGGCCATGTATGGCGCAGAATATATGTGCTCAATTTTTTATTTTTTTGTCACACACTGGAGGCACTGTATGGCGCAGAATATATGTGCCCAAATTTTTTTTTCTGTCAGACACCAGAGGCACTGTATGGCGCAGAATATATGTGCCCAATTTTTTATTTTTCTGTCAGACACCTGAGGCCCTGTATGGTGCAGAGTATATGTGCCCAATTTTTTATTTTTCTGAGACCGGAGGCACTGTATGGGGCAGATTATATGTGGGCAATTTTTTATTTTTCTGTCAGACACCGGAGGCACTGTATGGCGCAGAATATATGTGCCCAATTTTTTATTTTTCTGAGACCGGAGGCACTGTATGGGGCAGATTATATGTGGGCAATTTTTTATTTTTCTGTCAGACACCGGAGGCACTGTATGGCGCAGAATATATGTGCCCAATTTTTTATTTTTCTGACACCGGAGGCACTGTATGGCGCAGAATATATGTGGCCAACTTTTTATTTTCTGACACCGGAGGCACTGAATGGCGCAGAATATATGTGCCCAATTTTTTATTTTTCTGACACCGGAGGCACTGAATGGCGCAGAATATATGTGGCCAACTTTTTATTTTTCTGACACCGGAGGCACTGTATGGCGCAGAATATATGTGCCCAATTTTTTTTTCTGACACTGGAGGCACTGTATGGCGCAGATTGTGTGTGCGCATTTTTTTCTTTCTGTCAGACACCGGAGGCACTGTATGGTGTAGAATATATGTGTGCAATTTTTTATTTTTCTGTCAGACACCAGAGGCACTGTATGGCGCAGAATATATGTGGTGAACTTTTTATTTTTCTGACATCTGAGTCACTGTATGGCGCAGAATATATGTGCCCAATTTTTTATTTTTCTGACACCGGAGGCACTGGATGGCGCAGAATATATATGGCCAACTTTTTATTTTTCTGACACCGGAGGCACTGGATGGCACAGAATATATGTGGCTAACTTTTTTTCTGACACCGGAGGCCCTGTATGGCGCAGAATATATGTGCCCAATTTTTTATTTTTCTGACACCGGAGGCACTGTATGGCGCAGAATATATGTGCCCAATTTTTTAGTTTTCTGTCAGACACCGGAGGCACTGTATGGCGCAGAATATATGTGGCCAATTTTTTATTTTTCTGAAACTGGAGGCACTGGATAGCGCAGAATATATGTGCCCAATTTTTTATTTTTCTGACACCGGAGGCAATGGATGGCGCAGAAAATATGAGGCCAACTTTTTATTTTTCTGAAACTGGAGGCACTGGATAGCGCAGAATATATGTGCCCAATTTTTTATTTTTCTGACACCAGAGGCAATGGATGGCGCAGAATATATGAGGCCAACTTTTTATTTTTCTGACACCGGAGGCACTGGATGGCGCAGAATATATGTGGCCAACTTTTTATTTTTCTGACACCGGAGGCCCTGTATGGCGCAGAATATATGTGCCCAATTTTTTATTTTTCTGACACCGGAGGCACTGTATGGCGCAGAATATATGTGCCCAATTTTTTATTTTTCTGTCAGACACCGGAGGCACTGTATGGCGCAGAATATATGTGGGCAATTTTTTTTTTTTCTGAGACTGGAGGCACTGTATGGCGCAGAATATATGTGCCCAATTTTTTTTTTTATGACAATGGAGGCACTGTATGGCGCAGAATATAAGTGCCCAATTTTTTTTTCTGTCAGACACTGGAGGCACTGTATGGCGCAGATTATATGTGCGCAATTTTTTTTTTCTGTCAGACACCGGAGGCACTGTATGGCGCCGAATATATGTGGGCAATTTTTATATTTTCTGTTAGACACCGGAGGCACTGTATGGCGCAGAATATATGTGGGCAATTTTTTTTTTTCTGTAAGACACCGGAGGCACTGTATGGCGCAGAATATATGTGGCCAACTTTTAATTTTTCTGACACCGGAGGCACTGTATGGCGCAGAATATATGTGCCCAATTTTTTATTTTTCTGACACCGGAGGCACTGGATGGCGCAGAATATATGTGGCCAACTTTTTATTTTTCTGACACCGGAGGCACTAGATGGCGCAGAATATATGTGGCCAACTTTTTATTTTTCTGACACCAGAGGCACTGTATGGCGCAGAATATATGTGCCCAATTTTTTATTTTTCTGACACCGGAGGCACTGGATGGCGCAGAATATATGTGGCCAACTTTTTTTTTTCTGACACCGGAGGCACTAGATGACGCAGAATATATGTGGTCAACTTTTTATTTTTCTGACACCAGAGGCACTGTATGGCGCAGAATATATGTGCCCAATTTTTTATTTTTCTGACACCGGAGGCACTGGATGGCGCAGAATATATGTGGCAAACTTTTTGTTTTCTGACACCGGAGGCACTGTATGGTGCAGAATATATGTGCCCAATTTTTTATTTTCTGACACCGGAGGCACTGAATGGCGCAGAATATATGTGGCCAACTTTTATTTTTCTGATACCGGAGGCACTGAATGGCGCAGAATATATGTGCCCAATTTTTTATTTTTCTGACACCGGAGGCACTGTATGGCGCAGAATATATGTGGCCAACTTTTTATTTTTCTGATACCGGAGGCACTGAATGGCGCAGAATATATGTGCCCAATTTTTTATTTTTCTGACACCGGAGGCACTGAATGGTGCAGAATATATGTGCCCAATTTTTTATTTTTCTGACACCGGAGGCACTGTATGGCGCAGAATATATGTGGCCAACTTTTTATTTTTCTGACACCGGAGGCACTGTATGGTGCAGAATATATCTACCCAATTTTTTATTTTTCTGACACCGTAGGCACTGGATGGCGCAGAATATATGTGCCCAATTTTTTTTTCTGTGAGACACCGGAGGCCCTGTGTGGCGCGGAATTTATCTGTATATATCGTTCCGCTTTTTTTTCTGACAGGACTCCAGAGGCACTGTGTGGTGCAGTTCTGGTTTTTTTTTTAACTGGGGGCGATTTGTGGGCATCAGCTACATATTTAAATGCAGGAGTGATGTAAGCAGAGGGGGCAGTGGTTTTAAAATGGTGGTGAAGCGTAGGTGACAGTTACATTCACTGTGCGCCTGCGCACACCGTGCGATTCTCATGCAGACACTCATATGGGCCCTGAGTCTCGCCTTGAGGTGCAGGAGAGGGCGGGATTGTATCGGCGCCTGCGCAGTTCTCGCTTTGCAGCGCCATTTTCTTGAACACACTGCAGTGTGTCTTCAAGAAAATGGCGCCAGAAAGCGCGGACTGGGCATGCGCCGATGACGGCGATATCGGCACCTGCGCAGTCCTCGCTTTCCGGAGCCATTTTCTTGAAGACACACTGCAGTGTCTTCCACAATATGGCGCTGGATAGCGCGCACTTGGGATTCTCTGGAGTCAGTGGTGAGACCAAGCAGTCATGTGACCGCAAGGATGCCATATGCATACTTCTGGCCACATTTCGACTAGACATGTCCGGCCTTGCTCAATACAAGTGACACGTCTAGTTGGAATGTGACCATCATCATATCACATACTTGTGGTCACTTGACCACTCGCCGGCACAAGAAAATGCTCACAGCGCTCAGTGCACACAATGTGAGGGTTGAAAAGTCTTGAGTCACATAGAGTGACTGCAGACTTTTGTGAAAAGCCGGGACAACCCCATTAAGTCATTCCTTTTCAGCTTTCTGTTTATGTGAAGAAGGGAAACACCTGATGTAAAGGTGTGCTGTGATTGACAGACAAGTTTTTTTTGGCACTTTTTTGTTTTGGAAGTGAATATGAACAGTGTCAGGTGTATGTCAGCAGTTGGGCTGTATTCCTAGTTGCAGCAACCACTATTAGGCCGGAGTCACACTGGCGACAAAAACGGACGAGTGGAATGCAATGAAATATAGCATTGCACTCGGACCAATGTTTAACTATGGGGCAGCTCCCAGCATCCAATTTTTTTCTCGGCCGTTTTCCTCAGGCCGAGAAAATTGCAGCATGCTGCGATTTTCACCGGTTATTGGGCGAGAATTGCCAATACAAGTCTATGGGTGCGATGAAAAATCGGATTACAAATGGACCACACGTGTGACTTGCGAGAAAATCACACCAGTGTCCTTTAGAAAAGCCGGCAATTCATCCCTATAACCCTATACTGTAAAATCACACTGACAAGGTTAATAAAGAATAGAAAGAATACATATACACACATAGAATACATATATATATATATATATATATATATATATATATATACACATGTCATTGTGACACATATATATATATATATATTTATAGTTCATACAATTCTAAAATTACAGAACCCGACAAGAAATGAGACATGGTTTACATACAGTTAACCATGTCATTTCATGTAGTTTGATATATGGTTTTCATTAACAATTACATGAGTGTATGTGTGCAAAATTTCAAACATGTAGGGGTTAATTTAATGTGTAAATTCATTGAAAAAAAAAATGTGTGGGCTCCTGCGGTATTTTCTCCACCAGACAGGGAAAGCCAGAGACTGAAGACAGATATTAGTAGCCCTGAGAGGGACCTTTTTTTTGTTCCCCCCTTGGCAACTAACCACTCCAGAAAAGGCTCATCTATGATGGTGAATGGGTTAATAATGGGTTAAGGCCACCTTGCTATTGGAAGGTGACTTTAAGCCAGGTTATTAATGGAGAGTTGTCATTCAATGATTTTTCTGTATTTTCATGACTATGAAAATTGTAGAATCACACTGAAGGCATCAAAAATA
The DNA here is from genome assembly GCA_033576555.1 of Oophaga sylvatica. Taxonomy (NCBI): domain Eukaryota; kingdom Metazoa; phylum Chordata; class Amphibia; order Anura; family Dendrobatidae; genus Oophaga; species Oophaga sylvatica. Next base: position 45,812 of record JARQOD010004781.1, read on the forward strand.
TGAATTAACACATGTAGAATTATACATTACACTTTACAAAAAAGTGTGAAACAACTGAAAATATGTCTTATCTTCTAGGTTCTTCAAAGTAGCTACCTTTTGCTTTGATTACTGCTTTGCGTACAGAAAAGGTGAACGGATGGACTCTACATGCCTGGTTCCAACCGTGAAGCATGGAGGAGGTGGTGTGATGATGTGGGGGTGCTTTGCTGGTGGTACTGTTGGGAATTTATTCAAAATTGAAGGCATACTGGACCAGCAAAGCTACCACAGCATCTTGCAGCAGCATGCTATTCCATCCAGTTTGCGTATAGTTGGACCATCATTTATTTTTCAACAGGACAATGACCCCCAAACACACCTCCAGGCTGTGTAAGGGCTATTTGACCAAGAAGGAGAGTGTTGGGGTGCTACGCCAGATGACCTGACCTCCACAGTCACCAGACCTGAACCCAATCGAGATGGTTTGGGGTGAGCTGGACCGCTCACCGCTTCAATTTTGAATAAATCCCCAACAGTGTCACTAGCAAAGCACCCCCACATCATAACACCACATCCTCCATGCTTCGCGGTGGGTACTAGGCATATAGAGTCCATCCGTTCACCTTTTCTGCTTGCAAAGCAGTAATCAAAGCAAAAGGTGGCTATTTTGAAGAACCTAGAATATAAGACATATTTTCAGTTGTTTCAGACTTTTTTGTAAAGTGTAATGTATAATTCTACATGTGTTAATTCATAGTTTTGATGCCTTCAGTGTGATTCTACAATTTTCATAGTCATGAAAATACAGAAAAATCATTGAATGAGAAGGTGTGTCCAAACTTTTGGTCTGTACTGTATATATATATATATATATATATATATATATATACATACATATATATGTTTATATATGTATAATATATATATATAGGCCATACACTGCTACATAGAATAGCCGCTAATTCAATTGCCGGCTTTCAATACAGAATCCGACATGAAATGACTCATGGTTTAGATACAGTAAACCATTTCATTTCATGATATATGGTTTTCACTAACAATGACATGAGTGTATGTGTGCAAAATTTCATACATGTAAGGGTTGATTAAATGTGTAAATTTGTTGAAAAAAAATGCGTGGGCTCCCGCAGTATTTTCTCCACCAGACAGGGAAAGCCAGTGAGTGGGTGCAGATAATAATAGCCTAGGGAGGGTGCATTTATTTTGTGCCCCCCCTGGCTCCTAACATCTTCCCCCAGCCACCCCAGAAAAGGCAAATCTATAATTAATTTCACCCTTTCTGGCACTTAGCCCTTCTATTCCCATTGCCCTGTAGCGGTGGCTAATGGGTGAATAATGGGTTAAAGCCACCTTGCTATTGAAAGGTGACTTTAAGCCAGGTTAATAATTGAGAGTTGTCCATTAGACAACTATCAATTATTAATCCTATTGTATGAAAAATAAATAAAACACACACACTTTAATAAAAAATCATTTTAATGAAATAATGACACATTTTTTGACCATCTTTTATTTACAGGTAATCCATGCGAAGCCCTTGGTTTCCTGTAATAAAAATAAAATAATAAAGCAACATTATTCTTACCTATCCGGTGCACAGTCAGGTCCTATGCTGTAATCCTTCACAAAGGGTTAACTGGCTTACAGCTAGCAGCACAGCTAATGCTTGCTGCTCAGCTGTAAGCCCCTGAATGAATGAGTTCCTGTGGGACCTGACTGTGCACCGGATCCATATCTCAAGCTACATGAAATGAAATGGTTAACTGTATGCAAACCATGTGTCATTTCATGTCGGATTCTGTAATGAAAGCCGGCAATTGAATTAGCGGCTATTCTGCTATGTATAAGTGTATGACATATATATATATAGATCTATAATATATATATATATATATATATATATAATTATTTTGTTTTGGTGTAGTTTTTTTTTTTAAATGTGATTTTAACATGAGTTTTTACATACAGAGAACTGCTCTATGTCAAACGTCATGTTTAAAATCGCATTGCATACGATGGAAAACTGAGGGTGCAATTAAAAATCGCATATTTTTCAAACTACATGAAATGAAATGGTTTACTGTATGTAAACCATGTGTCATTTCATGTCCGATTCTGTAATTAAAGCCGGCAATTGAATTAGCGGCTGTTCTGCTATGTATAAGTGTATGACCTATATATATATATATATATATATATATATATATATATATATATAATTATTTGCTTTTTGTGTACAGTTTTTTTTTTTACAATGTGATTATAACATGAGTTTTTACATAGAGAGAACTGCTGTATGTAAAACGTCATGTTTACATCGCATTGCATACAGTTGCAAAACGGATGGAAAACTGAGGGTGCAATTAAAAATCGCTTATAAATCGCATGCCAATTGCATAGATTTTACATCCGGAAAACGGGCCATTTTTGTTTCTCGCAAGTGGGTATGTACCCTATATATGTGTATTCTATGTGTATATATCTATTCTTTCTTTTGTGATTTTAAAACTGTCATTTGGATACATTATATGTTGGTTTTGCAAGCCGGCGAGAAAATCTCGCCGTATGGATGCCATACGGATGACACATGGATATTTGGATGCGAGGGAATCGCATCCTCGCATTGCACACGGATGACATACGTATCACTGTTCAGGGGACTTTTTGGCGTATTAATGGCTGTATAATACGGTCCGATTTTATACGGTGTGCATGACTCCGGCCGTAGACAGATAGATAGATATATAGATAGATAAATAGATAATAGATAGATAATAGATAGATAGATAGATAATAGATAGATAATAGAAAGATAGATAATAGATAATAGATGATAGATAGATAGATACATATAGATAGATAGAAGATAGATAGATAGATAGATAAATAGATGATAGATAGATAATAGATAGACAGATAAAAGATAATAGATAGATAGATGACAGATAGATAGAAAGATAGATAGATAATAGACAGATAGATAGAAGATAGATAGATAGATAGAAAATAATAGATAGAATGGTACATAAATAGTTAAAGACCCACGCGCACACACACACACACAAAATCTTCCATAGCGTACATTTTTTAAAAAATTAGAAAAAAAATGCATGGGCTCCCGCGCAATTTTCTGCGCCATGGAGCTTCCCAGGCTTTGAATATCAACCCGCAGCTAGCCTTTATTGGCTATTAAAATGGGGGATCCACAAAAAAAAATGACGTGGGGTCCCCCAGTAATTTAAAGCCAGAAAGGCTACGCAGACAGCTGCGGGCTGATATTCATAGCCTAGAAAGGGGCCATGGATATTGGCGCACCCCCCTGGCTAAAAATACCAGCACCTAGCCGCCCCAGAATTGGCACATCTGTGCGATGCGCCAATTCTGGCACTTAGCCCCTCTCTTCCCACTCCCCTGTAACGGTGGGATATGGGGTAATAAGGGTTAATATCACCTTGCTATTGTAAGGTGATATTAAGCCCTGTTAATAATAGAGAGGCGTCAATAAGACGCCTCTCCATTATTAATCTTAAATTAATAAAGGGTTAAAAAACAACACACGCATAAGAATAAATTAGTTTAATGAAATAAAACACAACATGGTTTTCATTTCTTTATTATACGCTCAGATCCAAGTGACGCCCTCGATCTCCTGTAATAAACGTAAAAAAGTAAAAACAACCGTATACTCCCTGTCCGACGCAGTCCAATTAATAACGAATGTCCCACGACAGTCTCCCCTATAGAACAGTGACATCAGGTGATGCCACTGCTCTGTAGGGCCTCCCGTGATGCACTGACAGGAGACAATGTCTCCTGTCAGTGCATCACTGAGTTCGTTCTCTCACTTTATGGCAATGCTGAGTGGGAATTTTCTCACCCAGCATTGCCAGTGAGAGAATGAACGGAAGTGACGTCATTCTCTCCTGGAGTCTGATGTCAGTGCATCGCAGGGGCTGTGTAGAGCGCTGACATCACCCGATGTCAGTGTTCTATACCGGACATCGTCGTGGGACACTCGTTATTATCTGGACTACGGCGGACAGGTGATGTATAGGTTGCTTTATTATTTTATTTTTATTACAGGAGACGATGGCATCGTTGTGGTGTTATGATATGTTATGATGTGGGGGTGCTTTGCTGGTGACACTGTTGGGGATTTATTCAAAATTGAAGCGGTGAGCGGTCCAGCTCACCCCAAACCATCTCGATTGGGTTCAGGTCTGGTGACTGTGGAGGCCAGGTCATCTTGCGTAGCACCCCATCACTCTCCCTCTTGGTCAAATAGCCCTTACACAGCCTGGAGGTGTGTTTGGGGTCATTATTCCTGTTTAAAAATAAATGATGGTCCAACAAAACGCAAACCGGATGGAAAAGCATGCCGCTGCAAGATGCTGTGGTAGCCATGCTGGTTCACTATGCCTTCAATTTTGAATAAATCCCCAACAGTGTCATCAGCAAAGCATCCCCACATCATCACACCACCTCCTCCATGCTTCACGGTGGGAACCAGGCATGTAGAGTCCATCCGTTCACCTTTCCAAACTTTTGGTCTGTACTGTATGTTCTGTATGTTATGTGTTATATGTATGTACTGTATGTTATGTGTTGTATGCTATATGTATGTTATGTGTTGCATGTTATATGTATGTACTGCATGTTATGTGTTGTATGTATGTTCTGTGTTGTATGTTATATGTATGTACTGTATGTTATGTGTTATATGTATGTTCTGTATGTTATGTGTTATATGTATGTTCTGTATGTTATGTGTTATATGTATGTACTGTATGTTATGTGTTGTATGTTATATGTATGTTATGTGTTGTATGTTATATGTATTGTGAGACAGTGAGAGTATGTGTATTGAATGGGGTGTATATTTCACCTAGCTACTTTACTGACTGGTATAAGGGAGGTGTGTGGCTTTGTAGACCTAGTGGTAGAGAAAGGTCACTACACCTTACATTCAGTACACACTTGCAGCTCAGGCCTGAAATCACTCAGGTGTTAATTAGGAGACCAGAAGTAGGTGTGTTGGAACACAGTCAGGGAGCTCGCTTAGTCTGGACAAGGAGTCTAGGCACAAGAAGCAGTCTCCAGGAGTTTGAGCTATCTCAGTCTGGGTGCTCGATGTACCCCGGACACAGGAGTAGTCTCAGTGAGAATCCGTGCGAATAGCGGCTGAATAGGAGTGGAGCTCTCTCAAGTCTGGACGTTGGATGTGCCTTCAGACACAAGGAGGAGACTCTGTGAACCTCCATGCTGGTAAATGCTGAACATATGTGTTGTTTTGGCCCAGGCTGGTAGAGCCGGGACCCGGATAGAAAGGAAATCTATCTAAGTGTAATTAGTGGCTAGACAAGTCCAGGTCTTCTGTTTATGATTTGTTTTTATCTGTTTGCTGTGGACTTTAATAAAACTGGTTGCGGCCAGTTTTTACCAGAACTGCTGTCTGAATGAACTGTTTTCGTGCCACTCTGTCTACCCAGACAGCGATCCTAGAGCTATATCCCCTGAAAAGCTTACAGTATGTTATGTGTTGCATGTTATATGTATGTTCTGTATGTTATGTGTTATATGTATGTTCTGTATGTTATGTGTTATATGTATGTACTGTATGTTATGTGTTGTATGTTATATGTATGTTATGTGTTGTATGTTATATGTATGTTATGTGTTGTATGTTATATGTATGTACTGTATGTTAGGTGTTATATGTATGTTCTGTATGTTATGTGTTGTATGTTATATGTAGTTATGTGTTGTATGTTTTAAAGTATTTATGGGGTTTTTTTGTTATATGTATGTACTGTATGTTATGTGTTGTTTTGTATGTTCTGTGTTGTATGTTATATGTATGTACTGTATTTATGTGTTATATGTATGTTCTGTATGTTCTGTGTTATATGTATGTTATGTGTTGTATGTTTTGTGTATGTTCTGTGTTATATGTTCTATATGTTGTATATGTATTGTATTTTTTTTGGACATTCAAAAACATTGCCGGATGATGGGACTACTACTGTCCCATCATTGGGTAATGTGTCACTCACTGACAGTGTAGCAGGGATAGCCGGATGGGACTTGTAGTCCCTCGGGACGATGCCTGCATACACGCACACACAGACTGACAGTGTAGCAGGCATAGCCGGATGGGACTTGTAGTCCCATCGGACAATGCCTACTACACACACACACAAAGCCGGGGCGGGACCGCTCAGCCAATGGCGGGGGATTTGAATCCCGCGACGCTCATTGGCTGAGCAGCCCGCCGGTCTTGTCATGAGTGGCGCCGCTTTGGCGGGGGGATTTGAATCCCGCGCTGCTCATTGGCTGAGCCGCGCCGCGTTGGCGGGGATTTTGAATCCTGCGCCGCTCATTGGCTGAGCCGGCGGGCAGCTCAGCCAATGATGCGACTTGGGCGGGGAATTGTAGTGGCGAAACCCGGCCCGACTTTTTTTTCAAATGTCGCCGAAAGTTCGGCCGAATGGGCGCCGGGTCGGGTTTTGTTCATGAAAACCCCACTTTGGGGAAAAAAGGCGGTTTTTGAAAATGA